>WNKI01000005.1:577566-602574 GCA_015350385.1 Aculops lycopersici | reverse complement strand
AGAGAGAGAGAGAGTCGTTTAAGTGATAAAGAAAAATAGGAAAACAGTCAGCGAAAGAGAGTGATACAAACTCATAACGAAGTTAGTAATAAAGCGCCAAGACACAATACGTCACGCTGTTGCTCTAGTTATCACTGTTGCTAGTGCCACTTTGCCTAATTGTTTACATCTTAACTAAAATCTTTCACGAAACGTCATCTCGTTGTTCAATTACGTAACATGATCCCTGTGCACTATCTCAAATCGGAGGTCAATTACGAGACGACACAACGAAAGTAAATAAACTTACCATCACCTTGAGCGGGAAAATTTCAAGTGCACGAAAATGACAGCAGAGGCGCCGCAGCCACTAACAACCATTCTGTACATGTGGATCCGTTCGTGCTTGTCGCTGGCGGCAGCGCCTCTCTTGCCACTGCTGCCACCTCTTGTCGTCTGAACTCATCGTTATTTTCATTCTGTACGTGAGAATACATAATATTGTTGTTGCTGTTGCTTTTGCTGTGGTTGTTGCTGGGGGACAACGAATCTAAATTAAAGCTTGTCAGTGGTAGCTTCACGCACTTTGCTTTTGGCTTGCCAGACTGGCTGCCAGTCTCTGTATCCATCTATCTAGTTTTATTCCAACTTGACATTAATGCATGCAGAGAATGAGGTGCAATTCAGGGTTTGCAACACCCCACTTCACCTGAATGTGAGAGTTAAAACTTATTATTATCACTACCTGTACTTGTATCAAAGGATTAGGAGTCGATTACAGTGGGGGTGGTTGTGATATATTTTTTATTATTACTACTATTATTACTGTTATCATTAACCACTACAACATAAAAATTTTCTTACCGTTATTCAATATTGCAATAGATACTAAAAAAGGACAAGAAGCGATACAAATATTACTATAACCATATAACAATGAGCAAGATAGCCACTGTAGCTGGCCCACCCTCGGATGGTCTAGTGACCATGACGAAATCTCCACAAGAATTAGTGCAACAAACGAACAAATCTCAATTCCCCCTGTTGGCCAAGATTATTAATGGCGGGGTTGCTGGGATTGTTGGAGTGGCTAGTGTTTTTCCAATTGATTTAGCCAAAACTAGACTCCAAAACCAACGAATCGGCCAGGAACTCTACAAATCCATGCTTGATTGTTTGAGCAAAGTTATCAAAAGCGAGGGGTTCTTTGGCATGTATCGAGGATCGGCCGTCAATTTGCTCCTCATAACTCCAGAGAAGGCAATAAAACTCACTGGAAATGATCTTTTCCGACACATGCTAACCAAAAACCAAACTGCTGGCAGTCTTGGTCAACCGCATCTAACGTTACCTAGGGAGATGTTGGCCGGCGCCGGTGCCGGGTTGTGCCAAATTATCGTGACCACTCCCATGGAGTTACTTAAAATTCAAGGCCAAGATGCGGGAAGAACGGCCACACTAGGTAAAGAGAAACCTTCATCATTTAAAGTTGCAACAGAGCTAATCAAAACACGGGGTATTGCTGGACTTTACAAGGGCATATCGGCGACATTAGTACGTGATGTCTCATTCTCTGTGATATACTTTCCATTATTTGCTCACCTGAGCTCACTGGGCCACTCGTTTACATCATCTAAAAAGAAGACGATAGGAGATGCAATCAACAAGGACTCAAAGGAGGATACAAACTCAGTGTTTTGGGTCAACTTTGTTGCGGGTTGCATAGCGGCCGGCACCTCGGCCATTGTCGTGAATCCAGCTGATGTTGTTAAAACTAGATTGCAACTTATAAATGTTGGCTCAAATGAGATTCGTTATACCGGAATGAAACATGCGTTCTTAGACATTTACAAAAACGAAGGGCCAATGGCCTTCTTGAAGGGCGCCGGTTGTAGAGTTATGTACATCGCGCCCTTGTTTGGCATCGCACAAACTGTTTATTATTTGGGTATTGGCGAGGAGATACTAGCCAAGCTTAGCTAACTTGCTACCACCAAGTTATTTGATCGGAGACTAGAAACTTAGGCGACCATATAGACCACAAACAATAAAGTTACTGATTCCAAGATTGAGCCAAGGAAGTAACTTTTTGCATCTCGCTCACCAAACTTTGTCAAATCAAGACTTGTTTCAAATTTCACTTCCTCTAATCCATAGATCAACTAATGTTATCCAACTCGAAAAAGGACTACCAAAAAAACTAGAGTGTTTTTTGTAGATTTGGATAGTTTGCTTTTTATTGTTATGAAGGTTCCATTTTTTAGTCGACTTCAGTTGCCTGGGTTTTTGCTCGTAGTGCTTCTGCTTTTTCATCTTCTTCTCTCGCGTCTCTCTGTTTAAATTTCTTACTTATTGTTATGTATATGGAGGAGAGTAATCGAGGTTTTTATTGTTGTTGTTTGTAGTTGTAGTGGTGGTTTTCTAGTTTGTGGTGATGTGATAGTAATAATAGTAAACAGCCTCCGATGTAATGTAATTTTGTATCTTGAGGGGAGGGGGGGGGGGTGGATTTGGTTGGTGTAATAATTTGTTGAGAGAAAAAGACCTATGACTGTTGCTGAGCTTGCTGCTGCTGCTGATTAGCAACCACTTGATGGAAGTACGGATGCTGCATAGCCTCTCTGGCTGTTATCCTTTCATGGTGATCATACCTGAGCAATTTGTCCAAAAAATCCAACGCGTCAGGTGATACTAAATGTTGATTCTCAGAGTGAACAAAACGTTCCCATCTTTTCCTCGTATGTGAGCCTAGGATATCATTAAAACGTGGATCTAGCTCAATTTGGTATCGTTCTAAATATTCATACAATTCCTTAGTTCCCAAAACTTTTGCAATGCGAACTAATTGATCGTAATTGTCGTGGCCATGGAAAAAGGGTTCCTTTTTAAATATCATAGAGGCAAACATACAACCCAACGACCACATATCCAAACTGTAGTCATACATTTGATAATCAACCAATAGCTCTGGGCCTTTAAAGTATCTTGATGCAACTCTAACATTATACTCTTGTCCCGGGTGATAAAATTCCGCTAGACCCCAATCAATCAATCTAAGTTTACGTGTTTCATGATCTATCATGACATTATGTGGCTTTATATCCCGGTGCATGATGCCCATTGAATGTGAATAATCGATGGCTTTCAACAATTCATATAGATAATATCTTATATCGTAATCGCTCAATGTTTGGTATAATATTTTAAAGTCAACATTGTTAACATACTCAAATATTAATGCTGGAGTCCTTGAAATTGGATCCTTTACAACAGCTTGTAGGGAAATAATATTTGTTCCGCCCTTGAGGTTTTCTAAAATTTTGATCTCTCTTTTTATCTTCTTCTTCTTGACGGGTTTTAATATTTTAACAACACACTTCTCGTTAGTAGTTATACTGATACCCTCGAATACTTCGCTGTATTTGCCTCGACCCAACTTTCTAACTAGCTGGTAGTCATCATGATTGCCCCATTCAATAATTGAGTTTTCATAATCCCAATACTCGCGGGGTTTTGACATATTAATATCAAAATAAACTCTCGACTTCGAAGCTAGAGGCATGTTGCTGCTGCTCGAGTTGCTGCTCCCGCTAATGTTCCTCTGATTAGTTGAATGATGCTGCTGCCTAGCCAGAATTATATTTGACAAATTGGATCTTTGCTGGGGATAATAATAATTATTCTTAGCCTGATTGTTCCCCTTAATGGTGGTTGGTTGTATTGCTAGACCTCTTAGTCCAGCGCCTCGTCTGTTGAAGATGATAACGAGCTTGCTATAATGCCGCTCCTCTTGGTTATTGTTATTGTTGTTGTAGTTTTGAAGATATGGTTGGTGTTGTATATGGCGCTGGCCCGGCCCCAATTGTTGTATAACAACCCTGTGATGGTGAAGGTGTTGTTGGTGGCGATTGATGTATTGACTAAATCTTTTTAATACATTTGATAGCTCAATAGAGTTCATTCGAGAGAGAAATAGATTGATAGATTTATGTAATCGTGGTGGTGGTGGTGGTGGTGGTGATGGTGGTGTTGGTGGTTATATTATGTCGCCTATTCGTCTTGCTATGCTACCCAGTATACTCAACTCAATGAGTCGCCGCTGTCTACTACCAGGACGGTTGCAGTTTTTCTTATGCGTGCTGTTGTACCGTAGACTAAAGAAGTAAAGGGAAAAGCACGTTTACTGTAGTTTTGTGTATGAGCGACTGTGTGTCGGTTTTTTATTCTCCCGTCTTTATATACCCGTTCGGGTAGCTAATAAGGGGTGTGTACTGATCGAAGAGGGCGTGTACCCTCGGGCTGCTCGCGCATCACCGACACCACACACTATCGTTTTAAATGGGAAAAAGATATAAGTTTTGCATTGATAATTGGCGATATAATAGTCATGGTAGGTTTTTGGCTGTTGAGACTTCCGTCTCACTAATTGAGGTTGAGAGTGTTTGTGATGATTAGCTTGTTATTATTGATGTTTTGGTTTGCAGAAACGCATGTGGTTGATGTAAGCGTTGCGTTGAGAGCGAAAGACCTTAGAGCAGTTTGGACAGGTGTCCTTTATCAGGTTTTCTCCAATTGGCTTCCATCCTGTGATAGGTACCGAGTCTTCCTTATGGTAAGTTTTTACCATGTAATTCTGAGTGGATTTAGGCAGTGTTATCTCGCTCGGTATTGAATGTTTCTTCACGTATAATCTCATGAAAACCAATGCGATTAACGCAGATGATGTTGCGCAATGATCCACAGCGCGTTGTCCTATTACCTTAATGGGTTTGATGGTAGCATCAATTAACTCCTTGGCTTGTTTCAAGTACTCCTCGCTCTGTAGGACTTCGTTAGCTCCATCTCCTATATACATGGTGTTGGTGCGAGCAATATATAATCCCGTAGTCGCGTGGGTGCCAATGGGGATAATATAGATGAGATCCCTCTTTTCCAGTTTGTCCTCGTAGAGATTTACTTGTATCTTTTCACTAAACTTGTGAATGTCGTATCCTTTGATTATTTTGAGTATCTCCTCATATTCCACCCAATTAGCTGTATTCTTGGGCAAGTTAGTTGTAGGCACATAGCCGGCAGCTGGTCTAGGGATAGTTGTTGGTCCTAGCTTCTTTTTCCTTCGGTAAGCAACTACCTTAGAGCGACAGTTAGCTAGGGCTTCTTCGGAGAGCCAACTCTTTTCGCTGTTGGGATAGCCTTTCCAAGTCACCTGGAAGTGGATTTTTCCTCCTCTCGTTCCGTGTGATATAATGTCTCCGACTTCATATTCCGTATCCTCATCCTGTTCTTCGTTGGCTCCTACATCAATCTCGGTTTCACCGTCATCCTCTGATGATGAGGAACTTGATACCACTGGGATAATTATGCCACCTGGTGACTTCCTTCTGATGAGATTGGTCCTGGTACTTGTTGTCGGAGTTGCTGTTGATTTTCTAGCGGTTTGAGGCGGTTCTCTCCTGTTGCCTAATCCAGAGGTCCCTGGTGTTGGGTTACCGGCATCACAGGCGACTAAGATTGGCGATGGTCTATCCATTGATTGTGTTCTACTGGCTAAAGGTTGGCGATTGCTATGTGTGGATTGCTGACTTGTTTGAGATGAGCTAGACGATTGAGTTTCCTTGGTTTGAGATGATTTGTCCGCTGGATGATCTGAGTTTGGTGGATCGTTATTCAATATGTCCATACAGAGGACGTTCTCAATATTATCGACGCTAGTTGGAGCGGGTGGAGCTGAATCTCCCATGGGTTGTGAGCTAGGGATATTTCCGATGAATGGATCGCAGTCGCGACAGGTAAATGTATCACTTGTTTCCAGATTGTATGATGGGTTACAAACGTAGTGGAAGCGCTTGAAGCAGCCCAGGCAGCACATCATATCTGACTCCGATGGTAGGTAGCAATCCTTATAACAAATGTCGGCTGTGTCCGCCATTAATCGTGACATCTTGGCTAGTGATTGAGTTCCTCTTGGGATAATTGTATATTAATATAAATGAGAGTTTCTCTCTTGGATGGATTGTAATATAGAGACAGTTGGATTGATTAACGAATATGGGTTCAGTGATAATATAGGTGTTATCGTGTTTGTCATGTAAATTCGAGTATCTGGTTGATCCTCTTGCTACAGGTGTTGGTATCAAGGTTCTAACAAATTGTAAGACTATTATGATAATTGTGTTGATTGAATACTCTTTTGGGTAGCTAGATGGATAATATTAATGCCAATGATAGCGGTAGATAAGTGATAATTATATTTGATAATGATAATTGAAATGATGACTGTATTATTATTCACTAATTAACTTTGCGCGCGTAAGTAATTTTCGGTGTGAGTGTATGGACTTTTGTGCACTGAACTGTATTCTTTTTTGCGGTGCTGGCTTTGCTAGCGCTAATTTGGCGCATGCGTAGAAGTGATGAGCGCGCTTGGTCTTTCTACTTCGGATTACTGGTTTTGGGTATCGAATTTCTGATGATCCTATTTCAAAAACTGGTCGTTCGATTTCGGAGATTTTTTGTTTTTTGGGTTTCTCTTTCCTTCCTCTTCTCCTTTCGCCTCTTTCCCCTCACTATCCGCTGGCCACTTACCTGGTATCTTACCTGAAATAAAGGGCTACCGACCACCAAATTTTTGGAAAAGAGGTTGAAAACTTTGGCTCATTCGTTAAGGTATTTTGGGGTAACTTATGTTATCTTACGGCTAATTAGCCTACTGTTTTGTTTGTTGTTTAGGTAGATTATGCAACTTATTAGAGTTATTTGATTTAGATGGCTATTTGCTCGTAAATTAGTGTCAGATATCAATTAGTTATTGGTAGATTATCGATTCTCCCGGGAGTTATTTTATCAGCTGTTGCTTGTGTTGGTCAGTTCGATTGCTGACGATTATTATGATCATTGGCCTTGTTATTATTATTATGATTGTTCGGCTTATTTATGCTATGATTATTGGCTTATTATTGGCTTATATCGGCTTATTATTATTATTATTATATTAATTATTAAGTTGCCAGTACGTTTGCTGGTCAACCGTCAGTTCGTTTGCTGACTATTATTATTATGATTATTATTTATGCGCTTATTATGTTTGTATTATTACTCTTACTACTAATGACTACCGCTAATTAGCGAGGTTCAAACCACTCCGTCTGTCATCGGCTGTTCAACTAGTCGTATCAAATGGTAGGCCTCCCAGATGATGTCTTAGCCAATCAATCGATGCCAAACGGCGACTAGTACCCTTAGTCTCGTGGACGCGCAGTCTTTGCAAACACCGGAAGCTGTTAGGCCTTGATGTTCGCTCAACTGGTGGAACTATATCATGCCGCGACTTCACTGTGGGTAGGCGATCTACAGGCAAAGAGGTCGTTCTATAGCCCTACTCCTATCAATGGTGCGATCACAATATATTTGCTCGATCTTCAAGAGGTGGATAAGAAATAAGAACCCGCCTGAAGTCGACTATAGTCACGGCTGTTTTGCCTGTAGTTGGTATTTTGTTATTATTTGCCATTGATTGATTTAGTGCCATTATTTATCGTTTTTATAGCCATTATTTATGATTGTTATTATGATTTAGCCATTGTATTGTTATTTTATAGGTGCCGGACTTAATTATATGATAAGATGATTGATTTGTTGTTGCCGGCGCGCCATTGAATTTGTAGTTTTAGTCTTTGTTAATATTCGATCAGCTAGCTTACTAATGTTACTGTTATTCATTGCTCGCATTCAGATATGCATCAAATTCTAGTAGGGGATCGTAATTAGAAGGTACTTCGGACGTGATTATGTATTTAGTTAGTAGTTCACCTGGCAGAGTATCGTTATTTTGCTCATTATCGGATAGATATGCCTCTTTAGCGTCACTAAATGGAATTCTACGAGTTTGTAGCCTTTCTAGGTCAAATATTTCTAGCGCTATGGGTCTTTCAGCTTCCGTTTTGACTTTAGTTACCAAGTGTGGGCCAGTCCACATTGGTTTCAACTTCTTTGAGAGAGTTCTATCGCCCCCATGGTGGTAAGCATAGACAAAGTCATATGGTTTTATCTGTGCGGGTCGTCTTTGTAGATCGTAATAGGCTTTCTGTCTAATTTGTGAATCGAATGAATTCTTCGCAGCTAATTTGCGCATTAATTTATGTTGTGGTGGAATATCTGGATCATTAATGGCAGGGATATCTAACCGTGGCTTGCGTCCAAATAGAACGGAATATGGGCTCACGAAAGTGGACTGATGAATAGTGCAATTATATGCTAATAAACCAAAAGGTAGAAGAGTGTCCCAGTCTAATTCTCTATCTGAAACGTAGTTTCTTAGCCATTTTGATATTGTTCCGTTGAATCTTTCATTCATCCCGTTTGCCTGTGGGTGATTATCGCAGGTTCGCGAGTGTTTGATCTTAAATCTAATCAGGAAGTCGACGAAAGGTTGTGATGTAAATTGGGTGCCATTATCAGTCGTAATCTGTGCAGGTAGTCCATGTTTGCTTATTATCTCGTCGATCAGAAACTTAATTATAGTTTGGCTCGTTACCTTCGGTGAGGAGAGGGCATAGGCATATCGGGATAATGCATCTACGCAAGTTATTATGTATTTGTTGCAACGGGTTGTTTCGCTAATTGGTCCTACTATATCGAGGTGGAGCCTTTCGAATAAGTGCGAGACCGGAATAGGCTGTAGTAATCCAATTCGCTGTCTAAATGTTCTCTTGTTTCGTTGGCAGGTGTCGCAGCTAAAGATGTGATGTTCGATGTTTTTTCTCATTGAAGGCCAATAATATTCGATCAGTTTTAAGCTCGTCTTTGTTAAGCCGAGGTGATCACCGGATATCGGATTATTGTGCGCTAGGTTTAGTAGCAGTTGACGTTGCGATCTTGGGACCACCAATCGATATCGCATATGTTCAGGTAATCGACCGTCGATGTAATATAAGTTGTTGTCATGGATAATATAGTCTTTATCAGGTGAATCAGTGAGCTTTTGCTTCATTTCTATAATATCTGGCTCTTCGTTCCATTTGTTAATATTTACGGCCGCAACGTTGACGTTTACTTTGCTCTCGATAGGTAGTGCAGCCTTTGCCATTTGGTCTACTTTTTCGTTGTTAAAGTCACCTGAGTGGCCCTTGACATGGACACAGTCTACTTGTAATTGATCCACTAGTTTCAGTACCCTTTTGACAAGGTCAATGTTTATAATTGGCTTGTTTCGCTTAGTTTTCCAATTGTCTGCCAGCCATTTAGCTGTCCACTTGTTGGTCACTACTCCTTTTGCATATTTACTATCGGTGATGATTGTTATTCTTATAAATCTGTTAGTTTTAGCAATTTCTAATGCTTTGAAGGCGGCAGTTAGCTCGGCAGTTTGGCTCGAGGCACGATGTTCAGTGACAACTCCGCTAGCGCTGAGTTTTGGGTTGTTAATCGCTAGCACGGCCCATGATGCGATGCATTTTGGAGTGCCGTTGCCGACACAGGCGCCATCAGTATAGAAGATCTCTTCCGGTGGATCTTTGCAAATTAATAGGTCGTCAGCTGAAAGCTCCTCATCTTTTTGATTAAGTTCGAACTCAGCATTGGGTGGCAGGTCAAGTAATATACGATCTATCCTGTCTGGTCTCGAGTTAAGTGCTAAGGCTTTCTTCAATTGGGTCACTTGACCAGAGAATACTACCCTATCGTTCAAAATGGAATTGAATTTTTTGTAAGCTAGTCGTATGGCCATAAGAGTTTTCTCCGCTTGAGTATAGTTTATCTCCGAATCACTGAGCGTTAGTCCTGCTCGGTTAATTAGATTATTGTTCTTATCTGTGCAAACTATTTCCAAGGTTTGTGGGTATGTTTTGATCAGAATGTATTTGGGTATCAATGGGTCAGGTATTAGGTTGGGCGTTGCCTCATCTAGATCTTTCCTTATGTTATCTAATATATTTTGCTCATACTGAGTCCAGGCAAATTCGTTTTGCTTCTTAGTAAGTTGTCTAAGTGGTTTGACTTTCGTTGTGTAATCAGGTATGAATCGACGATAGAAATTTAGGACGCCAAGGATGCTTTGCAAACTCTTTACATCAGTTGGTTTTGCTTCAAACGCGAATTGGCACTTATGTTTGATTGGACCGATGTGATTTGGTGTTATTTTGAAACCCAGAAAGTCGATTTCCTGTTTAGCAAATTTGCACTTCGATTGTTTCAGTTTAACATTGAACTCCCTACATTTTTGGAAAACCCATTCTGTTTTATCGATTAACTCCTTAACTGTCTTACCAAAAATTAATATGTCATCGATATATATTACGACACGTGAATATAGGCCGTCTTTAAAGATAAAGTTCATCGCCCTTTGATATGCGGCAGGTGAATTAGTAAATCCAAAAGGGCAGCGTTTAAATTGGAAAAGTCCCTGATGTGTGATAAATGCCGTTTTGTATCGATCATCTGCGTGGATTGGGATTTGAAAGAATCCTTCAGTGCAGTCAAGGGCAGTAAAGTAATTAGCACCTTGTAGGGCGTTAATTAAGTCTTTTATGAGAGGCAATGGGTACGAATCCTTGATTGTAATCTGGTTGAGAGGGATAAAGTTAATCACAAGACGTTTTTCCCCAGTCTTTTTAGGGACTAGGTGACAACTCGACGAAAATTCAGAGTTGGACGGCTCTATTATATCGTTCTCTTCTAGGCGTTTAAGTTGCTTAGCTATCTCTAATATGTCTTCCTGGCAATGCGATCGTAATTTGGCTTTGATCATTCTATTTGAGCTTAAGTCGATTGTCATTGGGTCAATTCTCATCATAGAGGTGATACTTTCTTCAAATATGTCATTATAGTCATCTAGTAACCTCGACATAGCATCAGTTTCGCTTTGTAAGCCGCAGACGGCAATGTGTTGTCTCTTACTGATTGCTATTCCATTAGCAAACGCAATTAATCCAGTCTCATTGGATAATAAATGGATGCCTAATTGGCAGATCGCATCAATTCCTAGGATAAATTGATAGCCTAAGATGGTATTGTGCTCATTAGTCACCAGAAATCCTATCGTTTTGACATCTGTTGATCCTTTCAATTTGACTGGGACTTGGGCTCGCTGTTTGATTATCATATTGCCATGATTAGCTGCTCGAACTGTCACAAACACAGGCTCTATAACAATCAGGTCTTTCCATTGTAGCGCTAGGGTTTCCGTCATGAGGGATGCACTAGCTCCTGAGTCAATAATAGCATCGTATTGGGTTTCGTTCGCCGTTATCTCTGCGATTACGAGTGATGATTTGGTGTTAAGACAGGCGATAATATAATCACGACCATCTGACTCGCCTAATTCGATGATCGTTGGTCTTTTGCATTACGAGCTTGGCATTCTGAGTCCCAATGTTCGCCTTGGCAATGGAGGCATGGCCTGGTTCTAATGCGTCTTTGGGGATCACTTGTTCTTGCTTGATAATTTGCTGGCGGAGGGGCTAATGCTAATTGTCGTTGTCTGTTTTGCGGTAGCATAGGCGCGTTATTTCGGTTGTTCATTCGAGCTCCACGATAGTAAGGCACAAAACGGTCATTGTTTCTTCCTCGGTAGCCGCCTCTTTGTCCTCTTCCAAGGTGAGCTCTTCCTCTTGGTGGATAGTAATTGTTGTTTCTATCATAATTATAGTTGTTACCCTGCACTTGATGAGTTGTCGCAGGATTATAATTAGCTTGGTCGATTCTTGGTGGCATGATAGCAGCAACAGCAGCGACTTCCTTTGGGCTCTCCGTTGGAGGTTTAGTCATCTTCTCCGTTATAGATGCAAGTTGTTTTAGGACTGCCTCAATGTCTGATCTTTTGGCTAAATCACGCTCAGATTCATCAGGTTCCTGTAGCGGAAGTACTTTGGTTTCAATTCTGCGAATCAGTTCATAGAAACTGTCGAGGTCCTTGTTAATCCAGTCCTGGTCCGTTACGTTGAGAGCAAAGCGTACGTTTTTGGGAAGATTTAGGTCTAAATGCTCAAGTATGGGTTTCACTTCGGACCCGGGATAAACTGCTCTGTACAGGGATACAAAAGATTCGATATAAGAGGTGAGCGTTTTCTCCAGAGGATTGAACTTCATTGTATTGAGCTTTTCAAGCTTGCGCTGCTTCCGGTCTCCCGAGGCGAATCTTTCGCGCAGGGCAGTGACGATGTTTTGCCATGAGTTCTCTTCGTGAATTTTGTTGTTATGTAAGAACCAGAGAAGGGCATCTCCCATTAAGGCTCTCTGTATCATAGAACATTTAAGGTTGTTGCTGAGAGTCGACGTTTTGATGTTATATTCGACTAGGAATGTATCTAGATCCTCATTAGGTTTACCATAGAATTTTGGCAGGTCGATCGTGAGGAAACTCGCTGCCGCTTGGTTGTTATTCGACTCGCTCATTTGTCTGATAACTTCCGCTAGTTTATTCTGGTCTTGTTCGCCTTCTGAAGTCATTTTGGTACTTGTTTTCTATGTTGGACTCGCTCCAAAGGTCGGGCGTTTTTGAACCGATTGTATAAGTTTTGATTTTGATGATACTTTTATATCTAGCAGGACGCAGGGTAGACTTGAAGATGAATTTTGTGATACTATGGTTCTATCGAAACCTTCCCCCTCGCTACCATGTGTTGTACCGTAGACTAAAGAAGTAAAGGGAAAAGCACGTTTACTGTAGTTTTGTGTATGAGCGACTGTGTGTCGGTTTTTTATTCTCCCGTCTTTATATACCCGTTCGGGTAGCTAATAAGGGGTGTGTACTGATCGAAGAGGGCGTGTACCCTCGGGCTGCTCGCGCATCACCGACACCACAGTGCGTGTGTTGGTGCGGTGTCCCCTCTATACAAACACATGGTATGTTGGGCGACCAGCGCCGCCAGTCTCTGCGGCGTCTTTCGGCGTCGTCGTCGCCGCCGCGTCTCAGTTGCTGGCATTGGCAATGGCACTGCCTTTATCGCTAATGTAGCAGCTTTGGTCTATGCGGCTTCTCGGATCTCTCGCTCACAGTGCGCTCGCTGATTGTAGTCTGCAGATTGCAAAAACTTCACTTAGCCGCCGCCGCTACTGCTGCCGCGACCAGTGTGCTGATGCTGCGTAAACGCTATAGCTGCATTGCACATAACCATGCCCCGAAGAACCCACTTGCTCGAATCAACTCGCAGACTCGTTCGCCCAATACAACTTGCACGTCCGAGTGACACTTCAAAACAATGCTAGGCCCCAAGCCGTTCACTTCCACAACCATTTGTAACTTATGTGTTTAGATAAATATATATGTATATATATATAAATTCATTATATCATTCAACAGTGACACATACAAAAATCTCCAAGCTCAATAGTATCGCAAATCACAACCACCATTCATCATGTATAAGGTTAAAGGACACACAATAATCTTGATGGAAGTGGATAGTGGGAGAACTTTTCTAGATTTCAAAGACCTCGTCTCGGCTAAGCAATTTTTGTTAGATTTACAGCCGTCGGAGGGCAAAATAGAGGATCAGTTCCAGCGGTTGGATGTGTTCGAATTCAATGAAGACGTGTCAAGATACCGACTACTAACAAGGAAAGAGGTGGCCACACTTGTTAGACTCCCAAATGGTCTTGTCACCGAGTGAAGTTGGCTAGTATTCCAAGGACTACAATTATTCCATCCCGAAACTACTTCTGCTTCAGGAGATCATTCAAAGCGATCAAGTTTTTATCAGACGAAAATAAATCATTACCTATTATCAATAGTAGTATTATTACCTATATTCAAGCAAAAACAATAGCCACCTACTTGCAGATTTGCCATCAACATGCCCAAGAGGCGACGCAACAGGGCAACAAGACAAGTCCAAGACGATTAGCCAATGAACCGCCGAACATCGCTTCGTGGTTCGAGAGAAGAGATGTGATGCATATAACAATAAATAGAATTAACTTTTCGGGTCTAGATAGGACCTCTTCCAACTTTCTTCGCATCCCTTATAACTTAGGGACGAACGTTCACTATCTCAAAATTTGCAAGCAGGTGAGTTCGCAGAACGACTACGACGGCACGTAAAAACTCGTGTTGCCAGCGCTAGTGACGTGAAGGTGCCGAGGTTTGCACGGCGAACTTTACCCTGCAGGCTGCCGCATGGTGAGCGTCCAGCCGCAATGGTATAAACAAACGAGCATTAGCGGCGGGCGCTGCAAAATCTAACAAGCAAACTTTCCTTCTAAAAATGGTGTTCATTATAACTCATATAAAATTAATTTGATCTATTGTATGGGACTTACTTATCCAATAAATCTGTTACAATGGAAGAATACGAGGCACAACTTCTAGTTGTCGAGGCGAAACTGGCAAAGAATCCAGACGACGAGGAACTCCTAGCCCATAAGGCGGACCTCTTGGAACTTATCGAACTATCTGGTGGCCTAGAGCCTCCGAAATCAAGTGATACTAATAACCTGCTATCTAAGAATAATGACAACTCAAAAAAATGTGATATTATCCAAGACAGAAATCATGATCCTCAAGCCTCCATTTCCGAGCCAAGAGATACTGCTGGTCAATCATCTGATCCCTCTGGCGGTGCACGGCGGCCTTTGACTGAGGCCGAGTTAGAGGCGAAAAGAAAGGAGAAGAATCGCAAGAAGAAGGCAAAGTTGCGCGAAAAGGTGAAGGAACAATCGGATATAGCAGAGAGTGAGAAGCAATCCTGGCAATCGTTTACTAGCAAGAAGGGATTGAAGGGCATTACAAAAAAGAGCATATTTGCTACCCCCCTTTCTACGACAGGTAAAGTGGGTGTTGGAACGAACGGGATAGCCGACGCACCAACGTTGGGGGTCGTCAGAAGTGCGCATAAAAGTGCAAGTTTTGCATCAACCAGTGGCGCAAGTAGTAGCATTGGGGCCAGAAGAAAACATTGAGTAGAAGCCTCATTCTTAGAAGGAGGAGTGATACAATTTTGGATCATGCATACTATTAGCATACTGCCAATGCACTATCATCGCAACCAATCAGTTTTTTGTGCTCTAATTACATATTCCAACTTGCGCAAGTCACATTCGTCTGCCAGTATTATTGCTTGTCAATCAGATGCTTTGGCGCCCACCACGCAACTAAATGTGTTTGTTATTGTTATTGTTGCCCGCGCAAATCCTAATCCAAGTACCCAGAATCGACAACATGTGGAGGAGGATGAAAAGTCATCATCGTCTGCTAGGCGCGATCTTTTGGATCCCTTGGACTGATACATAGGCGATAAGCGCTAACACCATGTGAAGAAAAAGCAAGACTGAGGAAGTAGAAGAAAAGACTTGAGCACTAAAAGGGTAACTTGCTCTAGAAAAAATGATTGGACCTCTGCAACGAAATTATCGACTGTCATTCGATATCTAAATTAGTTCCAATTCACAACTTCATCATCAGACAACTGAAATACTTTCCAACTTTCAACTTCTTCAAGATGATGGGCTCATACTACTACTACTTCGAGGATGAACTTCCACCTTCTTCAGACATGAACTTCCACGATTGTATGTGGAGCGGTGAGTGCTACTCCTGTGGCCAGGCACCCCGTTTAACAACCGGCGCAGTGGCCACAGGTGTCAATGCAGTTGGGATTACTACGTTGGTTGCTGGACCAGAGCACAATGATAGCATAGGCAGCAACTCGGTGCAAGCCTTGCCAGCACCGCCCACCTGCGAGCTCCAGCAACATCTACAACAAAATCACCACCACCATCATAACCATCTGCATCATCAACACCCACCGTCGACACCGATAGTTGCCAGCTTGGTGAGTCATGGCAACGGAAGTATAACCATGCAACTACCTGGCGCCCCTCAAACAACCACAACTCAAGTAATTCAACGGGCCATACCCACTAATAGGCAGGCAAAACATTCTAATTCAACGAAAAGACGACCTGCGACTACCAATGGCCATCAAGGAGGTGATACAACGAAGTCCAGTTCCTCAACGTCTTTTTCGGGTGCCAGCTCGGCTCAGAAGAGGCCGTCAAGCACCACGTCATCGACATTGGCTGACAACAAAAAGTTGCGTCATCGTGAAGTGGAAAAGAATCGGCATAGGCAGTTGCAGGCTATGGTTAAAACTTTGAGTGAGAAGATACCCGGCCGGATGGACAAGGAGACTCAGGTTCAGACTATGAAGCGAGCAGCCAGGTATTGCATTTACCTGCGCGACGTTCTCAAGATTGCGTCTTCGCAGCACTCGAGCTCATCGGCGGCGGCGTCATCCGGAGTCAAGGACAAACTTGAGAAGATTTATGTTAAAACGTGTGATAACGTCGAGAGGATGATATCCATCTGATGATGTATATATATTTATATCTATGTCCATATAAATAAATAAAATAAATCATGACTTTGCATAGCTTTTATTGAGTGGGAATCATACATTTTTATTGTTGTTGTTAAAGGTATTCAGATCGACGATTGGAAATATTAATTGGGCCATCGGGCTTCTACGTTATACTTTCAGCTTACATGGCTGCTCGACTACCAGAGTAACATTATATAACTACCTGGCTACAGGCTAGCTACAGACTTCGCCAATCGCAACTTCCTGGAAGTTTACATTGACATTACAAATGCTACTATTGTAGGTTAACCAGGTAGTTGAGGTGCGAGCGACGAAACACAATGACGGCCATCAACGTTGGCAAGCTAGGAGAGATTACACTTGTTGCTCTTGTGCGCCCTCAAAGCATAGAAACCACGGCAACAGCTAGTTGACCACGATTATTTGGATGAGTAAGGGAACTTTGAAAAAGATTTCATGTGCAAGATCGTGGCCAGCCGGCTCTTTATTTGAATTTGCTAACTAAATGCTAACTAATTTTTCTCTAGGGCTCGTTGAAGTCTGTAGCCGGCGGTTGGTTTAGCTCTACTAGTACAAACACCAGCCGCAGCGTGTTCAAGTTTTACTGTAATTTTCATTGCGACACCAAATGTGCCAATTCACTCCAACTATCGACTCGCCAATAGCCATAGTTATGCTAACAACAACCACAGCGACCAGACGAATAGCTAGTGGGCTATGCAGTTTGATTGAGTGCCTTTGCCGTTGGTTGTCGTGGTTTTTGGTTGTGGTGGGGGTTGGCAACACGCGAGATTTTGAAAATTTTCACCAAATCTCTAGTTCAAATGTATAAATGCCAACGTTCGAGGTTGATTGTAGTTTATTCGGCCAATGAGCGTCCATGCGCTAGGTCGACTCCTAACCATTCAGATATATCTTCCCGTGATCTTGATCCAGTTACCTGTCCACCTATCCACCTGTTTGCAGCCAACTAAATATAAAAGTTTTTCAAAATGTTCACAAAAGTTCCGGCATCCTTGATATTGGTGATGGTTGCAGCAACAGCAGCAGTAGCAGTAATGGTAGTAGCGCTAGAAGAGATGGCCAAAACTCCAATCAAACAAAATGACCCGAGTAAAAAGGTAAACTTAGTTGCAGGTGCGAGGCAGTGGGTTGACGAGGAAGCCATAGTTTCAGAGAACGACATCGATAGCAATCAAAACATCAGAACCCCATTCAAGTCGCAATCAGAGTACTCTTGTGGTAGAGCCATTGCAAATTCCAAGTATCGAGACTTGCTACAGAAAGACCAAGCGTATCCGAGGTTATCCACAGTGAGATCCAAGTATCGACCGTTTGAGATTCGCATGCCCAGAATCATTGGCGGCGATGCAACAGCGCCAGGCGAGTTTCCATGGACAGTGTCGGTAAAATTAAATGGCCAGCCAATTTGTGGCGGTAGTTTGATTAATCGAGAATGGATCCTAACTGCCGCTCACTGTGTTGTTGGCTACAATCCTAAGAATCTAACTGTACGCCTAGGCGCTTATCGAATCAAGGACATGAGCGAGAGTCAGACGGTTGATCTATCTGTTAGCCTGTTTATAGTGCACAAAGAATACTCAATGCCAAGACCATTCTCCAATGATATTGCTCTGCTAAAGATGGCGGACCCAGTGGAGTTCACTGATTTTATTATACCCATTTGTTTGCCAACTGAGGACCAAATCACTACAGCTACCTCGTCAGCAGTGATTGATGATTACACAAGCAGCAAGTACAATATCAATGACCGTGACCACAACGAGCAAACAGGCGGCATTGTAATCTCAACCAAGATGTCGGATGTGGACATTGCAAAGTGTTTCACCAAGCTAGAGCAAAACTATCTCAACTCAATCGGAATGGGCAGTGGGACTACTACTGGACCGGGTTCTCCACAAAGCGAATCCAATGTCCACCTGTCGCCATCAGATCCAATGTCACCTGTTGTTACGCCAAAACCAGCACCCGTTATACCCGCACCGACCAAACCTTTTCCCAGTATTCCCGGAATGCTGGACTCGATATTCATGTCACCAGAGCAAACATTGAAGCAGCAGCAGCAACAGGTGAACAAGCTGAAGTCGACCGGCTCGCACCAAGTAAAGCCGACAGCAGTACCGGCGACAAGTGGTAGTAGCTCAATGACATCACCAAACAAAAAATTATCTCTCGAGCATAATTTTGACTCAACACACTTGGCACCAATCTCTACAAACACTGGGAATGGCCACAATAAGAAAAGTGATAAAGAGGTGAACTACAACAACTATGTCTACTATGGAGGCTCTTGGGGAGGTAGGAAAAATGAGGATATTGTTAGTGTAACTCATGAGTCGCCGTCTTCAAGCTCGAAGGTCTCTTTCGGTGGTTATGACGAGAACTCGAGAAGAGATATGATCAAGTTGAGTAGATTGCCCATAAGCAAGGAGCTACTCCACGAAATCCAATCGGTTGGCTCGAATGCCATGGCCGAGTTAAGTTTGGGCTTGCATCAGAACGATCTCACCGCCATTGCAAATGACTTGAACCAAGCAGATAGACTTGGCGGGGCACAACAAAGTACCGCGGATTCAAGTTTCACTGGTGTAGTGCATAGCAACAATCACATTTCCGACGGACTGCAACATCCAGTTTTGTCCAATTCAGCGGTTCACAGTAATAATAATAATAATAATAACCATGATAACAACAATCATTTGAACAATGTCAACAAGCTCACCTATGGCCCAAGTCGAAGTGTCTACAAAACAATGTCAGAGTTGGCTGGCGAGGAGCCGGCAAATGATGATCCAACTAAATACTCTGGCCTGAGTGGTATTGTCGTTGGTTGGGGTTGGGTTAGAGAGTTGGATTCAGATGAGCAGGCAAATACAAAGGGATTTCCATCGCACACTTTGCAAAAGGTAAAGTTGCCAATATTACGTAACAATATTTGCGAAGCTTGGTTCCAATCTCAATCGAAGAAGATAACCTTGTTGCCGTCGCAATTTTGTGCCGGCTTCAACTCGGGCGGCAAAGATGCATGTAGGGTAAGTGTTATGAGTTTATAAATTATAATGCAACATCAACAAGTGGCGCCGGTCATCTAGCGCCCACTTTCTCTGGACATAGAGCGCGCCGGCGGGCTAATTTTAGAGCGCGCTTTGTGTTGTTGGCAGTGTTTGTTGTCAGCAATCGGCGTGGGCGGCTATTGTCTCACCCACTCTACACTAAAAAGTCAAGAGAGCAACCTGAATATTGCTTCATCTCATTTGCTAACCAAAACTCCACTCTCATCTTCATTCCAATCTAACTATTCGTTTGATATCCCACAGGGCGACTCGGGAGGTCCCATGATCATTGAGGACAACACCGACACCGGCAGGTTCAAGCTAATCGGTATAGTAAGCGCCGGAATTGGTTGCGCTAGGCCAAGTTTGCCTGGACTTTATACGCGAGTGGCCTCCTTTTTACCTTGGATCAATGCGCAACTACATAGATACTAGTGGAAAGTCATTAGCTCCTTCCCATTGTAGCAACATAATATTTTTTCTTGTACAGGGTGATTCACTTAACTTAGACAACTTCTTTCCCGAATGACTCCCGAAGTGGGCAGAGTAGGTTGTTGAAATTTTGAGGACATCGATAAAATACAAAAGGATTTTCCTGTGCCAAAAATCAGGTTCTGCGCACGCGCTTTCATACCAAAGCCACCATTTAACGTTAGCGTCTATGGGAAACGCGCACTTGTACGCGCGGTTGCTCAATTTTGTGTGCGTTATCATGATTTTTTTGATAAAGCTTGGAAAAGAAGTTGTCTAAGTTAAGTGAGACACCTAGTACATTCCTAATTTATTTATTACATCCTGTCTAAAAAACGCCCATGAAAAGCTAATGTCCACCTGTTAATACCAATCCGCAGTGCACAAAAATTGCTGCAGATGAATGAAAGTGAAACGCGCGTGCGAATCCAGCCCAGAGTTTGAACTTCGCGCTCGCGCGCGCTAATCTGCCGCATGGGTTTTGTTGTCATTTTTGGACTCCAATGTTCATCAATAAACTCCATCATATTTACATCCATACCTATACATATATTTATGCAAAAACTCGTCGCTATTAAATTTTGATATGGACGACAATGAAGATCCATATGAATCATTGCCAGGCGGAAGGAATACACTTGTTTATATGGGCGCCGGGTCGGCGGCCGGTATATTAGAACATTGTGTTATGTATCCTATCGATGTTGTTAGAACTAGAATGCAATCAATTAGGCCCCAGATAGCTCATCAAAGTTTTGTAGGAACAGTTACAGAATTGATCAAAACTGAAAGGTTTCGAACTTTTCGTGGAATGTCGGCAGTGATCACTGGCGCGGGCCCGGCGCACGCATTATATTTTTCTTGTTATGAAAATTTGAAACAATCAATCCTATCTAATGTTCCTCTCAATCATAACCCATCACATCGTGCAATCGCCCATAGCATAGCTGGCTGCGGGGCAACACTAGTCCATGATGCAGTTATGAATCCAGTGGAGGTTGTCAAACAACGAATGCAAATGTACAAAAGTCCATTCAAAACATCATTGTCTTGCGCTCAACATATCTTAAAACAGGAGGGACTCAAGGCCTTTTATAGGAGTTATTTTACACAATTGACAATGAATCTACCCTATCAAACTATTCATTTTGTTACATATGAATTTATGCAAGATCTAACAAATAGGCAACGTGATTACAATCCCAAAGCTCACGTAATCTCGGGTGCCGTTGCAGGTGCACTAGCCTCGGCTATCACTACGCCACTAGATGTTTGCAAGACCCTACTAAATACTCAGGAGAAATTAGCACTAGCTGCGTCAAACAATCAGCTTATTAGTGGATTGACAAGTGCCGCAAAGGTTGTTTACAAATGCTGTGGATTCCGGGGCTACTTCCAGGGACTACAAGCTCGAGTCGTGGTTGCCATACCTGCGACTGCTATCTCATGGTCTGTTTATGAATTTTTCAAGTTCCATTATAAGCAAGGCTAGTCGATTAATGGTGGTGGTGTCAGCTAAAAGCTTCAATGAATATGTACATCGTTTAGCCTGCCAAGTCTCGTGTCCTCGTGCCTCCCTTGCCATAGGAATAGTGCACTCGCATCGATACACCACAGTCAAAAAAGCAAAATTTTGGCTGGTTAAATTTTGGTCAGACCGTATCGTGCAGAATCTGTGTGTGCAAACCAAAGAAGAGACAACGTGCTCAATATTGAAAGCAATAAGAAATAAGAAAAGTTCCTATTCTTCTAAATATAATTCATCAAGTTCATTCTTCTCATCAAGATCGTGGTCAGTTTTGAGAGGCACTGTAGGTACCAAACAAATAGACGTCCGGCTGTTCGATAATCATGGAATATAAGATAAAGACTCTACAATTGCATAACCAGATCTTGGAGACCAAATCGGATTACCTCAAGGCGCTCGAGGACCACTACAAAAATTACTGGCTCAAGCTCGACTTACAAGCTCACAAATTAGTTTTGGATTCAATAGACTCGAAAGAGAGTTATAATTCCTACCTGACTAGCGCGAAGAAACTACAAGTTTTGTCTAGCGAGCTCGAGGAGGAAAACTTGAGATTAACTAAGCAAATTGAGGAAGCCCAAAAGAGACTGGACAAATTCAATGGGTTAGATCCAAATCTATTGGCTGAATTCAGAAGATTGAAAGACGATTTGGAGTGTCAGGAATTACTCATGACAATAGGCGACGTCAATGTAGATAGTGAAATCAATTTGGATTGTTGAAGTACATTCGCAGAGAGGCGTTCATTTTATAATCGCCATCATAAATATAATAGGTTATTACATACATACATGTATATGTAGATTGGATTTAGTTTATAGTTCATAGAGCATGCACTATTTATGATTGAATTTACGTTTTGTTAACTCCTTCGTTCTCTTTAGCATTTGTCAGTTTACAGTCTTGTCTGAAATTCAACATCTTGAGGCATACACTTTCATTTTGAACGTCAGAGATATCAGATGAATCACTCACTAACAGTATGATTAAGTGAGTAGACGCCGCTGGTCTCTCTTGCTGAACCCTACCACTTACAAATCTTATGCTCCTAGATTCTCACTCGATCAACCTACTAAACCTTCAATCAATTTAGACTTGAAGATAGCCCATTGCTACTAGCCGAAACTCACTACCTGGGTCCCACTGGGCTGCCAAGCAACTCAGTAGCTCGCTTGATACATGTGGTTGAAGTGAGCGCCACTTGTTGATTGCTCATGGTGTAAATTAATATTATACGTAATGGGAACTCGCCTACTTGTAAAGCGAGCACTCCATCCTTGTAGACCTCCTATTGAAGTGGCTTTGAACTAGGAATAGTTCATATGCGATTCACCTGCTAGCCACATCATTGCTTTCAATCTTGAGTCGATAGATCATGTTGGAATGTTCATCCAGCCTACCTAATCGCTCGCCAGCAGTTAGTTACCTCTCTACGTGATCTTGGCCACCGAGTTGCAAGCAAGAATCCACAGGTGCATTAGCGTTCGTCGTCTTCGTCTCTCTCAGTTTCATCATTCGAGACTCATATAGACTCAAAGGTTCTCTTGAACTAGTCAAGGGAACTTGGAGTTTGGTTATCCCACTTACAGGTACGACCTCTAAAACACCATTGGCACTCACTCTAAATCACATTATAGCATAGTATCGGTAGATTCGTGGTAGGTCAATTTTATTGATCTTATATTAACATATTGGTCATATTGATTCTAGTGAAACAATAGTGGTAGTTTAGAACTTCTTATACACAAGGTCAAAGAGGACAAACGGCCATTTGACATAGATAGATACACTTAGATAAAGAATTAGATTGATACCTCACCTAGTAACAATGAGGCTCTTGCTAGCATTGACAGTACTAACATCATGCCTCCTGTTGGCACAAACTTACACATCAGGTAAGATACAGCGATTGTCGATCAATCGTTCGTTAGATAACGACAAGACCAATAGAGAAGAGAGAATCAATGCAAGTTATCATGAAGGTTATCATCAATCTTACTAACTCATCAAATAAATTCATTTCATATACCACCCAACACTCTATATTTGGTCCCCTGCAGTTCACGCTTCCGGCGCAGCTAGTGCCTCAGCTGGAGCCGGAGGCTCTTCGACTGCCGTCTCTACATCCGGAGGAGCGTCAGTTTCAACCACATCAACTAGATTAAGAAACGGCAATGTAGTTGAGGGCATCACAGATGCTTTCACGAGATCTTCGAAGAAACTAGTGACCGCCGGCACAGATAACCTATTGACTGGAACCGATGGTTTTGCCAAATTGTACAAGGATACCGTTGGAAGGCCGGTGACAACAGCTGGTGTGGCAGTTCAAAACATGGCCACCAGTCTGTCGAATGCCAACAAGGTTTTCTCAGACGGAATTAGATCGAGCATTGACGACACGGTCTCAAGACCGATGGCCAGTATTGCAGGTACAGCTGAGAATTTGATCGCCTCGGGTGGGGCCTCGTCGGGTGCCTGGTTTGACAACGCCATCACAAAGCCATTCTCTCTATTGGGTGCCGCAACTAGGGATCTACTATCGAGCTCATTCCCAAGTGGCTCAGCCTCGACCACAACAAACACCGTCGGTGGCGATGGATCGGCAGCTGCCTCTTCGGCGTCCGGCAGTGAGGGAAGTGGAGCAGCTTCGACTAGTGCCGCTGGAGGAGCTGGCAGCTCGGGCTCGGCCGCGGCAGCCTCTGCTGCAGGTGGATCCTCGGGATCGGGCGGAAGTGGAACAGCCGCAGCTTCTGCCGCGGGAGGTTCAGGAGGATCAGGCAGTGCGGTCGGTGCCACAAGTGCCGCTGGTGGCTCGGGATCTGGATCCGCTGCTGATGCTTCGACTGCCGGTGGATCTGGAGCGAGTGGTGCTGCGGCTTCCTCGGCGGCCGGTGGATCGTCCGGTAGTACTGGCTCGGTCGCTGGTGGAGCTGCTAGCGCTGCCTCGACAACCGGTGGCTCTGGTAGTGACGGAAGTGGAGCTGCCGCAGCCACAGCCTCTGGTTCAGGTTCAAGTTCAGGCTCCGGCGCTGGAGGAGCTGGTACGGCATCTTCATCAACAGGCGGAAGCGGAGCTGGAGCCGCTTCGGCCGCTACAGGTGCAGCAGGTGGAGCCGGTGGCTCAGCTGCCAGCGCCGCAGCCAGCGGATCAAGATCAAGTTTGGAGTTGGAGGTAGGCTCAGCTGCAGCTGGTGCCGCTTCAAGTGGGGCAAGCAGCTCACCAACAACCACTGTATCAACTCACAGATCTGGATCAAGCGTCGCCACTGTGGCCGGCAACGGAGGTGTGACAATGATGAGCACAGGACCAGGAGTGGATATGGCAATGTCGCCAATGGGCAGCTTTATGGGCATGCATGGAATGCATGGACCAATGATGTACAATCATTCGCCATATGGATACGGAGGTGGCGCAGCCGCCACTGCTGCTGCTGGCCGTAAGAAGCGTCAAGCTGCCTCTAGTGCAGCCTCTGGTGGATCAGGTGCCGCGGGTGCAGCCGCCGCTGGACGTCGTAAGAGACAAGCTGCCGCCGCTGGAGCCGCCTCGGGAGGAGATGGAGGAGCCGCCGGAGCTGCCTCGGCTGCTGGTAGAAAGAAGAGACAAGCTGCTGCTGGAGCTGCATCGAGTGGAAACGGAGGA
>WNKI01000005.1:540931-577224 GCA_015350385.1 Aculops lycopersici | reverse complement strand
TTCCGCCGCTAGTGCCGCATCAGGTGGAAACGGAGGAGCTGCCGGAGCCGCTGCTGCTGGTAGACGCAAGAGACAAGCTGCTGCCGGAGCAGCCACAGGTGGTTCAGGAGGTGCCTCTGGAGCTGCTTCCTCTGCAGCAGGTAGGAGAAAACGTCAGGCTATTGCTGGCGCCTCTGCAGGCGGATTCTCTGGACTTGGTGGATTCGCTGGAGCTGCGGCCATGGGACGCCGTAAGAGACAGGCTGCGGCCGGCGCCGCTTCCGGTGGATCAAGAGGGTCAGCTGCGGGTGCTGCGGCTGCAGGAAGACGTAAGCGCGATTCCGCAGCTGCAGCTGCTAGTTCCTCCTCGGACGACGAAGGTTCCTCAGCTGCCGGAGCTTCTGTAGCCGAGCGACGCAAGAGACAGGCTTCTAGCTCTGCCGCCGTCACTGGCCGCAAGAAGCGCCAAGCTGCAGCTGGAGCTGCAAGTGGAAGAGATTCTAGTGCCGCCTCGGCTGCTGGCAGAAAGAAGAGACAAGTCGCCGCCGCCGCTGGATCATCTGGCAGACGCAAGCGTCAAGCTGCCGCTTCTGGGGCCGCATCAGGTGGAATTGGAGGATCCGCTGGAGCTGCATCAGCCGCCGGAAGAAAGAAGAGACAAGCTGCTGCCGGAGCTGCATCGGGTGGCAGTGGGGCTGCCGGAGCCGCGAGTGCTGCTGGCCGCAAGAAGCGCCAAGCTGCAGCTGGAGCTGCAAGCGGAGGAGATTCTGGTGCCTCGAGCGCCGCCTCAGCTACTGGCCGAAAGAAGAGACAAGTCGCTGCTGGTGCTGCCTCGGGAGGAAACGGTGGAGCAGCTGGTGCCGCCAGTGCCGCTGGTCGTCGTAAGAGACAAGCTGTCGCGGGAGCTGCATCAGGTGGTAACGGGGGAGCAGCTGGAGCCGCTGCTGCCGGTCGCAAGAAGCGTCAGGCTGCATCGAGTGTAGCTAGTGGCGGAAGTGGAGCTGCCGGAGCTGCTGCTGCCTCTGGCCGTCGCAAGAGACAAGCTGCTGCTGGAGCGGCATCAGGTGGTTCAGGTTCAGCCGCAGGAGCCGCCGCAGCCGGAAGGCGTAAACGTCAAGCCTCTAGTGCAGCTTCAGCCGCAGGACGTAGGAAGAGACAAGCTGCTAGTGCCGCGAGTGCAGGTGGAAACGGAGGAGCCTCAGGTGCTGCCTCAGCTGCCGGGAGGAGGAAGCGCGCCACTGCCACAGCAACAAGTGGTGATGGCAAGGCACAGGCCTCGGATGGCAAGGAGAAGAAGGGATTCTGGTCCTCACTATTTGGGAGGAGAAAGAAGAGGAGTCCATTCAACTTTTCGAGCACAACCACCGCCGCTGGAGCTGGAGCTGGAGCTGGTGCCGCCGCCGCCGCCGCCGCCTCAGCCTCAGCCTCAGCCCCAGCCGCCATAGCAACCCTACCGGCAGCCACCATCATCTCACCTGTTGCTATGTCGCCCGTTCTCATGACGCCAGTTCTAACCTCACCAGTCATTGCTGCCCCAGTCGTTTCACAAGGATCCTCTGCGTCTGCCGCCGCCGCTAGCCGAAAGAAGCGCTCAACAGCCGTGTCCGTGTCCACCTCGAGCGGAAACGGAAGCGGAAAAGCCGCCCACAGCTACGGCCTTCCAGGCATCCTAACCTCATCCTCGACGACGGAGGTCACCGGATTGTCCGGCTCGGACTTGGCCGTTTCGCAAGCGCCCCTCGTTTCAGGTATGTTAATGGCGCCGACAGGCAATCGGGTTGACGCCTTCTCGAGCTCGCGCATCAATGCGCCAGTGATTCCCGTTTCAAATGTTGCCTCGACAGCCACCGTGGCAGGCAAGCGCCGTAAGCGAAGCGCCGGAGCTGCCGCCGCCGCATCAGCTGCCACTGCCGCCAAGATTCGCCACATTCCATCAATTAGCATATCGCCATCAATCACATCGCCATTCTCTATTATGCAAGCGCCCACAATCCTAACCCCATATTCAATATCAACCAACCCATCGATGACCTCCAATCTTGTAATGCCTTCATTGGGAATGATGATGCCTGCAGCGACGGCAGTCACCATGCCGGTCGTTGCCGCGGTACCTGCGGCTTCAAGTGGATCGGCCGCTTCGACTGCCTCCGCCGCCTCGTCTTAGTAAAGCATCACTTAGATAGACATAGACGAGGAGAGTTAGCCAGTATCACATGAGAGTCAACACACAAAATGGACGAGAAATCTCTACTTAGCAAGAGTGACTAA
This sequence comes from Aculops lycopersici, assembly GCA_015350385.1. Lineage (NCBI taxonomy): Eukaryota > Metazoa > Arthropoda > Arachnida > Trombidiformes > Eriophyidae > Aculops > Aculops lycopersici. Next base: position 574,977 of record WNKI01000005.1, on the reverse strand, counting down.
TGAATTTTTCCTTTAGACCATCTAAGAAGTATATGAAGCAAACGACCACGAGACGCACAAAGATTTGAGAAACGCGACTGTGGCATCGACTAAATTTTTCCCAAATGAGAGAAGTCAGAGGCTCAATAGGATCGGGCAACATCCAATAGATGGGCGCGACCTCAAAGATGCTTCTCTTTGGATAAACCAAAGGCCAATGCTCTTCAGCTTCCTAGTTTGCAACACGTCTCTCTATAGCTAGTGCCACCGTGCATCACCTCACCACTAATATTACTACTATAACTATCACTACTCTATTGCAATAAACAACAACGTAAATGGCGCCCCAGACTTGAGGGCGAGTGTAAGTTCTTATTTTTGCTCTTGTTTTTGTTGTTCTTTCCGCTTTTCACTACACTAATTTTCCTAGTTAGAGCTAGGGGACCCAACTAACTTGGCAAGCTAGTAAAGTTTAAGAGGTGAGTCATGCCGAGCGCTAGCGTTAGCGAGATTCCTCTGAAGCTCGCGCAATATCACAGGGCGAGCCTCATTGGGCGCCCTGTGTTATCTGTGGACGGCCGCGCCATTGGCTTCTGTGTGATTTTCCCATAGCAGCCAGCGTACAGCTGCTGCTGATGCAAGTAGTGCAATCGCAACAGGAGCGGCATTACTTGTTGTTCTATGCTGTGTCCAAGCGGCCAGAGATTTACTCTTGTTTTGTATAATTAGTTCGTTTATTTTGGAGTTGATTTTCTATTATCAATAAATAATCTCATCCAAAATTAAGTAATCTCAAGACAGTAGACTAGTTGAGTTTATTTGACAAAGCTTGACAATGTTCACAAGCGGTAAGTACTGACACTAGAAAATAAATCCATCACCCAGTTTGAAGCAACATGTCATCTAGTTACCGAATCGAATCCAAGTGCTAACTTACCAAACTGTCGTCTTTCCAACCTTATCAAACAGTCAACACTTTTGCCTGTCTGCCAAGAACAACCAGAGGCACCCCTTTGGTTTTGGGCGGCGATCCAAAGGGCAAAAACTTTCTCTATCCAAATGGAAACAGTATTATCATTAGAGACATCGAGAATCCAAACATTTGCGACATCTACACCGAGCACGCCACTCTAACAACTGTCGCCAAGTACTCACCCTCCGGCTTTTATATTGCCTCAGCGGATCAGCATGGAAAGGTTCGCATTTGGGACACAACCCAAAAGGAGCATCTACTCAAGAATGAATTTCAACCTTTTGCTGGCGTGGTCAAGGACTTAGCCTGGTCAGCTGATAGCCAGCGTATTGTGGCCGTTGGCGAGGGTCGCGAAAAGTTTGCCCATGTATTTGCAATGGAAACTGGAACCTCGATCGGCGAGATGGGTGGCCACAGTAAGATAATCAACTCTTGTGATTTCAAACCCAGCAGACCCTTCAAAATTGTCACCGGCTCAGAGGATACATTTGTCGGCATCTACGAGGGCCCACCGTTCAAGTTTAAATCTCAACTTCAGGATCACAATAGATTTGTACAAGCTATTAGATTCTCGCCAAATGGCGAACAGTTTGCCTCGGCCGGTTTCGATGGAAAACTATTCTTATACAAAGCGACTGACTACAGCAAGATTATTGAGTTTGGCTCGCCGGCGCATAAGGGAGGAATTTATGCAATTTCATGGTCGCCAGATGGAAAACAACTGCTCAGTGCCTCGGGAGACAAGACGTGCAAGATTTGGGATGTGGCTAGTGGCTCGTGTGTCACCGAGTTTACACTAGGTAACGATGTTCTAGATCAACAAGTTAGTTGCTTATGGCAGGAACCCTACTTACTATCAGTCTCATTATCTGGCTTTATCAACTACTTAGATAGAAGCAACCCAAGCAAACCCTTGAGAATCATCAAGGGTCACAACAAATCCATCACCTCAATGACAGTATCGAAAGAGGTCGGTTCAGATGGAAGCCGCACCATCTACACGGGAAGTCACGATGGTTATGTGACTCGGTGGTCGTCTAAGACCGGCGATCATGATAGAATCTCTGGCGAGCAACACACCAATCAAGTCCAGGATATGTCGAGCGCAAATGACCTTATCCTAACCTGTGGTCTCGACGATACAATCCGCGCCATTGACCCGAAGACTAACCAATACTCGACTAGCTTTACGCCCATCAAGCTGTCTGTCCAGCCCAAGGGAATAGCCTCAGTTCATGGATCAAACCAAATTGTAGTTGCAGGTGTCAACGAGCTCCTAGTGCTCGATGGCCAGCAGCAAAAGTCCAGTCTTAAGATAAAATTCGAGGCCAGTAGCGTAGATGTACATCCAAGTTTGAGAGAGGCTGCCATTGGTGGCCAATCTGACAATAAGGTTCACATTTTCAAGATTGAAGACAATGGACAACTAACTGAGGTTAAGATTCTAGATCACAGAGGTGGTGTTACTTCAGTTAAATACTCACCCGATGGCACCTACCTGGCTGCTGCCGACTCCAACAGAAAGATTGTCCTTTACAAGAGCGATGGCTATGCCCTAGCACATGATAACGAATGGGGATTTCATACTGCCCGCGTAAATTGCCTAGCTTGGTCGCCTGACTCCAAGATACTTGTTAGCGGTGGTCTTGACACAAACCTAATTGCTTGGTACACGGAGCAGCCAAGCAAGCACTTCATAATTAAGCACGCGCATCCGCAGAGTCAAATTACAAGAGTAGCTTTCGTGGACAATAATCTGGTTGCCTCGACAGGACAGGATGCCACCGTTAGAATCTGGTCACTTTCTTAAGTATCATTATTTATCATCTCAAGAGCTTTTATCGTTGGGCATGAGGATGGAACATGAGATAAATAGCAGACTAATTACACATTTTTGTGTCAACTAATTATATTATCTCATCCCGACGGATATCTTATTTCTTAGTCCACCAATTCAACGTCGTTCTCAATCAACATCCTGATTTAGCGTACGTTTCTATTAACCTCCTCGCTTTAGACGTCCTACTAGTGTTCTATTCATTTGATTAGTCTCTAACTAAATATTTTTCACCGTTGGGGGGTTCTTGGACAGTCAGCACTTCCGCTTCTAACCTACCTGAGATTATAGCCTGTGCTCGAAGAGTATGTCAAAATACTCGCATGATTTGTGGCTTAACGACTTGTGGTCGCCCCGAATAAAACTCTCACCGAGGCAGCGAGGATCGCGCATGATCTTGCCAACATCATAACAGGCCCATCGGTTTTCGCCAACAAACATTAGGCAAGCTTAATGTTTGTTGTTGTGCTATAATCCCAAGAGCGTCCACAGTCCTAGTTCAATTGGTTTTTTATTTTTTCAATTTAGCAGGTGCCTAGCAGGTGCCTAAGAGATGCAGACGAGACGAGGAAATCAAGTATTCTCTCTTCCGGCGAAAGGATAAACATGCAAGGGATAGACAACAAATTTTGGCGATTCTCACTAAGTCACTACTTTATTTGTTTGAAATTTGAGATATATCGATTCATATCTATATATAAATAATAATAGTCTAAATCTAAACGCAATAATACAATCATAATAACCTACATGGTAGTAACAGATTAATAATCACCATCACCACTTTGACACCACAACGTGAAGTGAAGTGATGCCATTAGCGCCAGCACTAAAGGGTCAATTGATTCGTGCCCGAGCAGACGTGATACTTGTTGGCGATCGCGAGGTTATTGAGGAAGTGCATTCTATTCTTCTAATGACATTATCGCCCTACTTCGAGATTGTGCTTAGCAATAATGAGCCAAAATCAATTCGTATTGATGGCGCTGATAAGCAAGTCTTGAAATTAATCAAAGAGTATGCTTATGAGGGTAAAATCACAGGCTTGAATAGTGAGAATATTGATAAAGTTCGTAGAGTTGCTGACATGTATAATATTGTTGGTATATTGAGTGAATGTCAATTATTCATAGAAAACACCAACACTCTAAAGCGCTAACAAAGAAATCTTGCTTGTTAGTAAGTGGTTCATTGTTGAATGTTCTACAATCATGTGTAGTTCCATGGTAAAGATCCTCGTCCAACCAGATACCAAAATTACCCTCTCCAGCACCGAAGACTATGCTATCCATATTGCCCTTGATGAAGTACAAATTTTCACCTGTCCAGGGGAATCGTTTGAATGTTAGTGGTTGTGATTGTTGTTGTTGCATGGTACTAGTATTACTGGTAATGGTTGTTGTTGAGGTGTTAGACTGATTGTTATTGTTGTTGTTGTTGTTGTTATTGATATTATTATTATTATTACTATTGTTATCATTGTTGATGGTTGATTGCGAGGCCGTTGAATGAGATGGTTGCTTGAAAGTGAATAAATAAGTCTCACCGGTACCATAAAAGCTTTCACTTGGTTTTAAACTACACGAGGCAAAGGCCCCAAAGACATTATGTTCAGTATCCTTGATGATCAGTAAGACAGGCCCTTCGTATTTGGACAGGCTTCTATAAAGGGATTTCAAACTAAATCCCATATGAGTTGTTGTAAAAGCGAGTGTCCAGGCGTAACCCTCGGCCCGAGCTGGCAAAAATCTGGACAACTCTCTAATATGCTGTTGCTCCAAAATATCGGACTTGCCATGCAAATCCGGCAATGGAAGTGAGGATTCATGATTGTACCATGATTGATTAGTGGTGCTCATTTTGATGATAGTTGTGTTGTGTTGGTTCTGATATTTTAAACTTGCACTTAGTAATTTTGCAATGTAATCAATAAATGTATTTATGTTTAGGTTGAACAAATTTCCAAGAAAACTTGATGAACTTCTATCGAGCTCAGTGTGTAATAGTAATTCGCGTGGTGATAATACAAAAGGATAATGGTTTAATTTTCACTTGGCATTTAGTTACTTGTTTCCTCGTCTAAACAACAACAACCATGCTTATAATACAAGCAAGGAACTCTAATGGATGATTGTGCTTGTTTGCTTTCACTTTTTGGGATACACAGACTACTAGTGCCAATGTGTTAGATTGATTCTGAACAGTCGATTGATAGATAATAATTGATTGTCGTTGATAAACTACAGTGAGCTAATATTGAAAGTGTCGATTTCTTTTAATGTAATGGTGGCTAAATATGATTGTTGATGTTGCAATTGGGGTGAATGCAAGTTGTTGCCGTTTGTTCCTTAATGGAAATCCATAAAATTTGGCCACTCGGTTTGTTTGGAGGCGAGACACTCAAAATTCGAATTAGTATTCTTGAGATAGAATATCAAGTTCTAGAAGATAAATAAATATAATGTGTAATCTATAATCTTGTAGTATTGTTTAGTGTAATGTTGTAAAAATGGTGGATAAATAGTTACATTTCACACTCATATTAATAATGTATGGTTTGTTTTATTGATTATAACAATTATGGGTGCGATTCTTCAATTTAGTCAATCCATCACCGATAGATTTCAAATAATATTCTAGGTGATGGTGACAATAATGATCCTAGAAATGGAGATTGATAAGAGTGTGAGCCGAAGACATTAGTGGCCACCACTAAACTTCATAGGAAGCGACGATGTCGACGATGACGACAACAACAACAAGAAGAAGACACACATCATTCATGACAACCACGACGACTACTGCGATGGCGAGCTGAACACATGTGAGTTACATTGTGCGAATTGGTGCCGTTGCAACTTACAATACAAACTGAAGAAGAGAATGGATAAGACTCCATTGTATGGCGAGGGTTGATTTGATTTCAATACAGAGAGCAGAGATTTCATGTGGGCTCATCACAATTTGCGAAGCTAGCTAGCGGGACAAACCACTGACTCGCTAGTTCGCTTGTTAGCTAGCTAGCTAGCTAGTTAGTGTTCGAATGCAGCAGAATCTGTCGGAAAAGAGTTGGGGTAGGACAGGACAGAATAGGGTGCAGGCCGAGGGAATGGAACCACAATAACAACAATATTAACATTGGCAGACCCGCCACCAAAGTTACCACTACCAACTCTAATACTACCACTACTACTACTACTACTACTGCTACCACCATCACTAATGCGTCAGAGCTTGGACCCCCAGTCCACTAGTGGCGAGGCCCCTCAATATACAGGCCAAGCAAAACGGCAAGCTAGCTTAGCGGCTTGACTCAACCGCCAGTCTCACACACTGGGGCCTGGCCACAGCAGTCTGCGTGAGGAGTCATCATTGAGAGGATGCGCTTTGTTGCCTTTCATGCGCCTCAATGGCTTTTCACTTGCTCCCCTGCCCCTTGGTTAAGTTTGGCCCCTGGTGCATAAAGCGGGGCGGTCGGTGGTTGTTGTGCGGCAGGCTGCATTGCCGCAATGGCGGCAGCCACACTTGCTGAACAAACTCTACAGCACTCGCCCCTTGGCTTCCTTTTTGAGACTTTGCAGCAGATTTCAATGTGGAGCGAGAGTCTCCTCCGATATCGTTGGGCCATGACGGAGACGACTTTGGGGAGAAGCTTGGCCTGCGCCGTCGGCGGCCTCGCCGAAGATCCAAACGAGCGGTCGCCGCTCTGTGCTAACAAGTGGCTGTCATTGGACAGCCTACCAAACAACTCCTGTCGGCCCAGTCCCCAACTTTTTCTCAGTGGTTCTCTAGCGGCAACCTTTGCGAAAAACTTTCTTTTGCCTGATATTCTCATTAGAGCCGCGCTCTTTTGTAACCTTCCTTCAAAATATCAAATTCTATTGATAGTCGTCAACATAATAGCCGTCCATTGATCGATTAGGAACAAAGCTTGTGTCACCGACAAATAGATCGCGTATCTCATCACCAACTCGAGAGAGTAATTAATTTGCCACGACAGGGCAACAGGGCAGCAGCAGTAGTGGTAGTAGAGGCAGAAGTAGCAACAGGAACAATAACAACAGATAGCCAACAAAGAGCACTAGACTAGGACGACAATAGCACGTTTCGAGACCAAACAACTTTCCTATTGACTAGCTAGACCGTCGGCCACACTACGAAGACCCCTTAGCCAAGTGAATCCTTCCATAAAAGTTGAGGCAATGGATCCCAAAGGCGAACCATTCCCGACTCTGACTAATGATTGCATTTTGCGCGCAGCTAGAGGCGATAAGACCGATTATGTGCCGGTTTGGATCATGCGCCAGGCCGGTAGGTATTTGCCAGAATTTTTAGAGCTCCGAAAAAAACATGCCTTCTTTGAGGTTTGTGAAAACCCCCAACTAGCATGCGAGGTTACACTGATGCCATTACGTCGATTTGATCTAGATGCAGCAATCATCTTCTCTGATATCCTCATCATTCCTCAGGCACTAGGCTTGCGAGTTGACATGACTTCTGAGGGCCCAAAATTTCCAAATCCTTTGAACCTGGGCGACCGTTTAGCCGACAGGATCGACTCGAACGTCAATATTGCTAAGCGACTCAGCTACTCATATGAGGCTATAACTCTAACTCGACACGCAATTGGGGGTAGGTGTCCTCTCATTGGATTCTCAGGTGCACCCTGGACTCTGATGTGCTATATGATTGAAGGCGGCGGCAGCAAGACCATGTCAAAGGCCAAGAAATGGCTTTACCAAGATGCTGCCACAAGTAAGGAGCTACTCGATGTCCTTACCGCAAAGGTTACCGACCATTTGGTGGAGCAAGCCAAAGCAGGAGCTCAAATGTTGCAACTCTTCGAGTCGAACGCCGAGTACCTAACTCTTGATCTATTTGCAGAGTTTGCCTACCCGTGTATTGTAAAGATTTGCTCCGAAGTAAAGGAGAGACTCAGAGCCACTGGAATGGATCAAGTTCCGCCCATTGTTGTGTTTGCTAAGGGCGGACACTTTGCAATCGACTTGCTCGCTCAAAATCGCGATATCATCGACGTGCTCAGTCTCGACTGGACTATTGACCCTGAAAAAGCAAGGGCCTCAACAAGCCAATGTCTCCAGGGTAATATGGATCCTTGTGCGATGTACAGCAATCCAGAGAAAATAAGAATCATGACTGAATCAATGCTCAAAAAATTTGGAACCCAGCGATATATCGCAAATCTTGGCCACGGGATCTATCCCGATGCAAGTATTGAGAATGTCAAGGCATTCGTCGATTGTGTACACGAAATCTCACGTAAACATAACACTTTAATTTGATAGATGACTAATATATGATGTCAGATTGGTACAATCACTAATGGTGCAGATTAATAGTAGAATAACTATCCTAATTACATAAATGGTAGTAGCGTTCACATTCCAATTTCGTAAACGTCTTTTTTCTATCCTCAAAGACCGTTCGACCTGCCGACGTGATTTTTCTTCAAGTTGTTGATGATTGTGTTGGTGGTAGTGGATAGATATCGAGACTATACGTTTATTACGTAATCATTCTTTTTTACATTTATGTAATCTAATTAAGTGTTGTACATTCTCTTCAATTGCTTTCGGAGAGTCAAGAAAGGCAATGCGAAGGCTGAACCCAAATAGACGGCAAAACCTATCGCTAATAGCCTGTGGTTCTTAACGCTGATTGGCAAGTTCGAGCCAGCAATAGGGGGTCCGTGTCCTCCAGACATGATGAATTTTGATTCCTGATCGGATTCAAATAGAGATACAATATACGGATCTTAGGAATAAAAGTGGATTCGATATTTAACCAATCCTAAATGATAACACGATACTTAATTCAGTGCTGGAGAAAAGCGAATGCATGTAGAAGACACACAGAGGGCAAGCAGATTTAGGCGCGAAATTTGAATATTTGTTATTTATTTAGGCAGTCTTTCCAAGGCAACAATAATGGGGCAACTCTCTGTGTGTGGATAAAGATCTACGGGTGTGACTAGAACAGGTGCAAATGGAGGAACATGGCTACCGGCAAGCTTGCTGCATAATTCTACCAGATCATTGATATTTTTCTGATGGTCTGCCTTCGGATATATGTAGACCAATCGATTGACGTCTCGCGAGAGCCTCAGTGATTGCACCACACTACGATGTAAACCAGCTTTTTTGACATCACAAACAACCAGTGTATTAACATCCTGGTATTTTTCTAGTATCTTCTCGAGGGCAATTTCAAAGTTTGAGTTTACAAATTTGACATTGTCAATTCCATTAGCTTTTGCATTCTCAGCTGCATCAACAGTAGCCGGTCCACTTAGGTCCAGAGCAACAATGTGCTCGGCACACTCGGACAGGAAGGCTGTTAGTGCTCCGCCTCCGCACTGATTTTGAATAATTAAAGGCTTATCAGGTAGCTCAGGTGCAATGTTAAATGCCTCCTTCAGAGTTTTTCTTATTTCTTCATACAAAAGTTCGGCACCCTTTGTGTTCTCGTGCATGAAGCTCTCGGGTGAGAATGCAAACTTGTACTTTCCTACTGTTTCCGTTAACTTGGCCTCTCCGTTCAATAGCTCATAAGGACAATCTGCATGTTGTGCTCGAGAATGTGGAGCAGGTTGATAGTAGAGTGATTTTAAGTTGATCCCCATCTCACCGCATCTTTGTACCATGAAATTCCTAAAACCATCACGATCCTCGACAACCTGTGAAACTTTCAAGGTTCTCGGACTCAAGAATCCTATTGCCATTAGCTCGTCAGCCAAATTTTGTCGTACTATTATTCTTCGCCAGCCTCCCTCTTGGCCGAGATTAAAGCAACAGCCTAGCTTTGAGTGAGATCTCATGAATTCTTGAAATACTGATACCAATTTGATGCTGTCATCTTTAGTAACAAGACAGCCGTCTGGTTCAACGCAAATTGTGTCTCCATGCTTACCGATACTGAAAACATTATGACCAACAGTGAGCTTCCCATCTACTCCTCGCCATATATTATATTCAGTTTTGTTTCTATACTTATATATCTCAGGCGATGGTACTATGGTCTTCACCGGACAGGGCAATCGTCTAATATCAAGTCTGACCGGAGTTCCGGCTTTGTAAATTTGTTGGGCTAGATATCTAATAGAGTTTCTACAATGAGCTTGCTTACCAACAAGCTGTTCCTCATAGCTAATGTCGTGTAAGGGTGTGATAAGCCGACGGAATAGCTCAACCCGATTGGCTTCGGTTACGGCGCAAGGGAATGGCTCAAACTGGCGATTGGTGTTGCTGACTCTTGGCTGCGCCTCTGCATCATTTCTCCGTTTTATCTCTCGTCCAAGTCTAGCATTTGCATTCCTAACTAGAGGCAATTTTTTGCTGGTCGCAGTGTTGTAACACCTTGTTGAGATAATAGCTCGTAGCATGTTTATTTGATTTGGATGGAACAGGTTAAAGAAACCCAGTGGAAATTAGCAATCATGCAACTATCAAACGCAACACGCGACCGCGTGTTTCTGTTTTGATGCTCCCTCTAGTTTACAACACTGGGCTATGCATCATTCATTGTGCGTCGACTCGCTTCGTTTTGAGCACAATACCAACCGTGTGACGGTCGTCTATCGGATTCCTCGGATTGGGGAAAAGGGGAAAAAACCGTGTTTTTTCAGATCGGCAGCTCACTCGCAAAAAACATATCCTCGCTGCAGCTTCGCGCAAATGCAGATCAAAATGAACAACAACCTGTTATTGGATCAAAGCGACCAGAGCTTAGACACCAAGGGTGCCATGCTAAAGACAGAGACCCTTGTATCCGACAACTACATTTTGATGGTCAACCCATGAGAACAAAACAGAAAAGTAATAAAATCTAGATTATTGGGCAGAATATAAGATAAAAAATTTCACATCAAATTTAATCTTCCCACACCAAAAGAGCATGTCCATGAGCAACAGCGTTATGGGGTCACAAATTAAGGTTAATCATGAGCTTAACTTGGGATGGTCCGGTGTTTGCATCACAGGTTAGCACAGCATTCGAGGGCACGCCCATGGCCGCCGAGCCATCAGTAGATTCATGAGATTGAACTGTCACTGTTGCACTTGGCACAGGTAGGCCGGCGTCTGTGAGCAGTTGTTTCTCATGAAACCGGAAGTCCTCCATTTGGTCCCAGATTTGCTCAAAATCTCGTCGTGTCTCGTTGACAATACTCTCGAGTTTTACAATGGCAACTGTTTCAAAATTTCTGATCATCGCACTATCAGTCCAATTTGCGCTGCCCAACAGAACCAACTTTTCATCGATAATCGTGTACTTGTTGTGCATGCATCCGCCATTGACATAGTTGAAGTTTGTCCTCAAATCCACCCCCTCGCCAGCGAGTCGACGCAAGTTGATTACATGCTTCCTATCGTTATCATTGGGATTCCATAGAGTGGCATCCGAAATAACTCGCACCTGTTTGCCAGCTCGCCTCTTCTCTATCAGCTCATTTATCATTAGATCCGAGTTTAGTCTATAGATACAGGCGCAAATTGATTGCTCTGCCTCTTTGAGCAATCTAAAGAGTTGATAAAATTTGCCCTCCTGGTGTATGAGTTTGCAGTTTCCATTGTTACCACTGCACTTGCCTCTATAGAATGGCATGCAGAGTTCTCCATTTTCAGGTAAACAAATAAGCTATTGAATCGAATTGGTGAAAAGGGTTAGCATTTTCCTATCAAGGCAGAATCTAACTTTTGATATGACTCATGACTGAGCCATTGATATAAACAATGTCTTTTATAACTCACTCTAATTGGTGGCGAGCTCTCGTTCTCGAAGCTCTCAATGGAAAGTGTTAGCTTGAGACGTTTGTTTGTCGACCCTAGCTGACCAATGGGTAGGACAACAGAAGATGCGTCCTCGGATTGTTGCTGCTGTTGCTGATGCCGTTGTGGTTGAGATTGTTTCTGTTGGTTTGATTGCTCGTATGATTGGATCGACATGTTTTGTTTGATCAACTTAATCTTGCGTCTCCTGGTGCAGCACTGCCAATATGGTCGATGCATTTAATTTACCGTTCTAAGGAAGTCGATGTAGTAGATGTATATAATTGGATATTCGTGAGAAGATTTTCAACACGATGTATTGTAATGATTTGGTAGAATTCGCGAAAGGAATACAATGAAAGAGTGTTGGTCTTGGCAAGACTAAATAGTTAAGCAGTGACGCCGATGAGATGAGCGTTTCTTCAACTATTGCAAAGTTGCAATTTTATTTCCTTTGAAAGTTGCTGAGAGAGAAAAAAACACTGGTTAGAGTTGAAACAGGTTGTAGTCTTTGAGGTAATCATTTATCACGTTCTTTACCCCGTTTATACTGTTCCCATCACAATACTCCTATCTCTTTCTTACTTGAGCAAGTTCATTGGCTAATATCTTCATTAGTATGGACGAAGACAACACTGGACACACCGGTTCAACTATCTACGAAATTTGTTCTAGTCGAGATACATATATGTATAACATGCTAGGGACTTACGTACAAGAAAGTATTGAGGTTATCACAAAGACGGTTGGAGGAGAAAATGAAGAAAGACGATTTCTAGACGAGATTTGTTTTATTCCTATCTGTCATACATTCTTCAATAAAAATAAGTGGGTTCCATGTTAGAAAACGCTCGTTGACCTCGAGATCGATGTGTCTTCTTGGCGTCCTTTTGAGCAGCTAGAAGGACGCAAACCATAAGAGCCATTGCGATGAACCTGAAGATTGAGTTGACATTTAACATTTTTGCGTTTCTCTTTCGCTCACGAGTCAACTGATCGACAAGTGGATAGTTTCTTCTTGTTGATGACTTGAGATTTGAATTATAATGCTCGACTTTTCCTTTTAGTTTTGCGTGAATCTAAGATTGCTCTTTTATAGTGGCTCTTGATCGTTAGTTTGACCAATGACGAGCATGATGATAGTGAGCTCATAAAATGTCATCACTTTCATTGTCACTGAAAGGAACTGCAAAATAGCGTGGGGTTTAGTTGCTTTATTGCAGTCGCATTTACAACAGTTGAATGGATTGCAACAGACATCGACTGTCGGCCTCGATGAATATGAGTGTATTAGACAAGTGAGGGCGAGATTAGAACTAAGTAAAAGATAGACATGAATAAGACCCCTTTTATTGAAGGTGGCAATCTAGGATATATCAATATATTATGAGCTGATTAAGAGCCAGGGGAGTCGCAGATTGAAGCACAACAGCTTACTATGGATAGATGGTCGTTTAAGGTCATATAATCTCTGGCTATCTAAATCTGATACATGAATCATACGTCAAAAAGAGGTGGATCAACAAGTCGAACCGAGCCATCAGCTAGTCATGAAATCAACTTTGTCTAGAGGCGCGTAGGGGTTTGAGGTGACTCGATTAGATGCAGTATTGATTGCGAAGCTTGAATCGCGTATGCGTTCGAAATTTACTTAAATTAGCCAACACTCATAGAATCCAACTTTGCATCATGTAGTTGAAAGTTCAATTTGGTTAGACAATACATCAAAAACAACCGAATAAGCGGTCGCCTACCTGTGGCTCTAATGGCAGATCTCGACAACCTAGTCGGTACTTTTGTCACTCTTACATTGGAATTACTTTACTTACTATAAAGATCAATACTGTCGCTAGTTCGCGTCAACCAAATCATCTAGCGTCATGTGAAATTGAGACTCTCTCCTGTTATTCAAAATGTCGGCTCTAGAGCGAGTGAGTTGGAGAAGCCTCTTGCCGATAGCCAAGCCGATGAGAGCACCGCTGAATGCCACCAAAAGGAGTATTGGTAGTTCAAAACCACTCGGCCTCTGGAGAGGGGGTTCCCCGCTTCCCTTTATGAGATCTATCGCCTTGGTGTCTAGATAAACCATAGGCTCAAAGTGGGAAATTCGATATCCAATTGCTGAAGTTTGCTCATCGTAAATAAGATCCTCTCTGCTCTTGGAGAATACATCCCGCAAGGTAGCCGAGTTAAGACGACACTCCTTCCGAGACTGATTCTCGTCGACCATTTCAACGATGTCAAAAGACCTACACGATGGCCAGGGACTAATGATTTGCATCAAACAAGCAAAAGCGCATTGAGTGTCATCTAAAACATGAACTTCTTGAAGATTTCCATTGCCTTCGAGAAAATCGTTCATAATGGTTAATTCTTGTTGAGTTAATTGCCTACCTGAATCAATGTTACGGTACACACCTAAATGTTCATTATTCATCGCTGACTTCTTAAGACCAATTCCATAGTCTAATTCGAAGAAGGCCTCTGATTTGAACAAAAATAATTGCGGCGGCACAAAGTGACTGAGTTTAGCTGAATCCAAATCAACTTTGCTTGCGTAATTTGGCATCAAAGACCAATCGTGAGTAAAAAGACAGTAGCCGCCTTGACTAGTATCATCTAGATTAACATGAAAATATTTTCTCATCTTCTCGCCGAGTTGATGATCATCTGCGTAACCAAATTGCTCGCAAAATTGTTTTCCCTTAACCAACATATCTACCTTAGCGTCGGTTAGAGCATATTTTTCCAGCCAAACTAGGTTATTTTGAAAGCATTTTCGGGCACAATCCTCGGAACCTCGTTCTGCGACCTGCAATGCATTTGTGCGATAGTTTTTGGCCCTGGTGTCGATAGAGCGGAACATCTCTAGGTGATCTTTCACGTGTAGCTCACAGGTTACATGTCTCTCAAGCTCAGCTATCTTGTCAACTCCTGTCAATCCATCCAAAACTTGTACGGAAATGTGTTTGTTTTTCCCAGAAGACTTACTACCTAACTGCACAGCCAAATCCGCTATAGTGAACTGAGCAGTAGATGTTACGCAATCGACTGTAGAACCAGAGAGGCAAATCGAATAGGAGTTGCAGTGTAAATCCTTGAAGCATAGAGACCGACAATGCGATAGACCATTGGCAATCTTGAGTTTGATTGAAGAGGACGATCCGCCAGTTGAAGGGGCAAGCGCGAAGCCAATTAGCTTCTCGGAATCAACGTAGCCAAATTTTGAGATTGCCTGTTGCGCCTTGTGCTCTTGAATATTGGCTCTCTCAACAAAATATTCCAGGTTCATCCCGTTCAATCCTCTCAATTTCAACTTTTTACCTTGGTTGCCTCCACGAATTTGCGATCTGAAATCCTTCAAAACTCGGGCCATATCTTTCCGGCTTGCTTTTGTATCGTCTCTAATTTCAAAAACATTTATCTCCATATGTAAGAATCGATCATTGATTTCATTCCCCCGATCTAAGCCAATGTAGCAATACTTCGACAAACGACTGTAGGCAAATTGGATGACCTCACTGCCGACTGAGGCTGCCCTCAGGTAACATGCGCTAAGGGTCGCTTCTTTAACTATACGCTGCGCTATCGGCACCTGTCTTCTCGTTACAAACTTCAAGTTTACCATCGGTGCAACCTCATGATCCGCTATAATAAATTTCAATGCAAGAGATCTCATAGTCCGCGATTCAACGATCTCAGTTACTTGCCTGGATTCCAAGTTATGGATCATATCAGCCGGTAGGGAGAGAAACTCGTTTAGAGCTCCTAGGATGGCCAAGTTTAGGGTGATTGGCGCAACAGAGAAGCTTGAGCTGGTTTTTGACTTGTTTGTTTGCTGCAAAATCATCTCTACCTGTGCAAAATCGGATAGCATCAAGTTTGATGAGTGGCAACGGGGTAAGCTAAAAAATTCCATTGGCTTGACACCAGTTCGCGACTCAGTTTCCAAATTCCAAGCAAATTCTCTTAAACTAATTGAGGCGTGAAGAAGATTTGGTCTAGACTCGCAAATTTCATAGATTTCAATTAGCAGCGGATTCAGTTGTTCAGACTCGTCACTTGCAAGGTAAACCAAAGTGGTGTAGCTTTTAAACTCAAACTCTGGCACCCGATCAGCATCCGGACATTTGGTCAAAATTGGTGGCTCCAACCAAATGGGCAGCGATTTTGTCTCAGTCTCGTAAACGTCTGCAGTGATTCCTCTCACTTGAGCAGAACCGAGGAGGACAAATTTGTCTGCACCAATCATAAGACGACCTGTTGATACATACTCTAGCTTGTCCTCGAGTTTTTGGTTCACATTGACCAAGTCCAAACGCGTTCCATGGCATTTGAGTTTGGCACTTGTTGCTTTAGCTTCAATAAAATTTTCTGGAGCATCAAATGTATCTATAGAATCAGGTATCGCTTTAGGCTCATCGCTGTCGTCCAGTTGATAGTCAATAAACTTCTCGTAAAAGTTGATTAAATTACTGGTTCCTCTCTTGGTACCGCTATCAATAGAATCGACTCGCATCAGCTGTAAGGCTCCGTCATAGGCAACGAAATAACTTGATTCGTCCGAATACCCACTCATTGTCGATCTAAATACAACCTCCGCCTTGAAGGTGAATCGAGTTGAACGGAAGAAGTTGCTGGTGTCGAATAAATCAAATCCATCTCTTTTAAACTCGTCAAAACAACCACTGAGTCTCGGCAGTGAGAAGGCATCGAACTTTGGAGTATCGCTAATTATCTCTTGCCCTGGATTCCAAGATCCCATCTGGTTAGAGTTTCTTACATGCAAAATCATAACAGCAACCTCGGGTCTCTTCTGTTCTTGAATATTGATTCTATTTGGAATTGTACTTGCAGTATTTGAGGGATAATACACAGTCAATAAAATTTTACCATTGTTTACGGCTAGATTATACACGGTGTGATTTGTTACTGCTTGCAATCCCACCTCTTTCAACTCAGCTCTACGGTCCATAACAAACTTCATCACTTGAGAGGGACCAATCAAGATGGGATCATTGGAACTTGTGATGCTATTTATTAGATTCATGTGAGTACCGGTAATAAATTCACCCAAACTCGACTCCTTGCATTTGCCGTTAGAATCTATGGATACGGCCAAGTTTCTGTGACGTAAGTAGTAGAATTCTGTACTTGGACTTCTCGAAAAGTCCATTTCTTGGTAATTATCAATCTTGGCCACTCCTGAACTGAATGAGTAACTCTCAGTGAAGTAACTGACAAGAGTTCGGTTGTTGGATGTTCTGGTTTCAAGTACACTTCTAATTGTAATGGCGCCACCGCTATCGTAAATCGAAGCGGCGTTGACATTTCGAATGAAGACAAACAAGGCTATAGAAGCCAACAAGTGGGTCCGATTTTGCATCGCTGACCAATGAGAATAGGATTTAGGGAACGCTAAGCTAGAGTGAGAGATTCGAAAATTAACATGAAATCTAACCGAACGGACATGCCAACGAATGTCAGTGGTAATATAATCTATCATTATCACACCTACAGAATCTACTAGCCGCAAAGACTTCAATCATCGCCGAGTTGCGTGATTACTGAGTTTATTTAACTCTCTATGCTGAGGTCTTGCCATCAGCTCACCGGGAGAGATAAGCGCGAGCTAATTATATTCACCTACTCAATGTTCCCATAAACTTGGCAATTATACCAATCATTATCTCATCCGCTCCTCCAGCTATGGACATAACACGCGCATCGCGGTAAAATCTCTCGACTAGCATATCCGACGAGTAGCCCATGCCCCCAAAGTATTGCAAACAGGTGTCCGCTACCTCACGAATCAACCGGCCAGCCTTCAGTTTAGAAACGGCCGCTAGCATAGCCGAACTAGCGCCATGGTCCGCTCCTTCGCCTTGTATAACCATGTCGGCTATTCTATGATTCAGTGATTTGAGCAACTCGATTTCAGCCTTCAGCTCGGCCAATCGAAAATGTATCACTTGATTGTCTATCAAAGGCTTTCCAAAAGTCTTCCTCTCTCGACAAAACGCTATTGTTTCGTCGACTAATCTTTGCATTTGGTGTACTGCCACAACAGAGGCACAAACGCGCTCGTCAACAAACTGTAACATTTGATAGGTAAATCCCATTCCCTCGTCGCCAATTATATAGCTCTTTGGCACTCGGACATCCTCAAAATATAAAAGTGCAGTGTCCGAACACTTTAGTCCCATTTTCTTGATCTTTTTGCCGACTGTCAATCCCTTCGTCTTCTTGGGTACACAAATAAGAGACTTATTCTTGTGAGCTGGTCCCTCGCTTGTATTGGCCAATAAACACAACCAGTCGCTATGGAATCCATTGGTAATCCACATTTTACTTCCATTGATAACTAGATCATCTCCAACCTGTCTAGCAGTTGTCATGAGTGCAGCTACATCACTGCCACCCGAAGGCTCGCTTATGGCGACACTCGCCACGACATCCCCCTTTACAGTTGGCTCCAAAAACTCGCGCTTCAAGCTATCAGATCCGAAGTTTGCCAGAGCAGGTAGAGCCATGTCGGTGTGAACAGTAATAGCCGTGGGAACTCCGCCACAATCTATTTTGGCCAATTCCTCAAAGAATGCCATACTATAGGAGTAATCCAAACCCTGACCTCCATATTCGGGTTCTCGAGTGATTCCCAATAACCCAGCGTCACCCAGAGTTTTGAAGATTTTGTGCGATGGAAAATCCTCTGCCTCCTCCCATTCATTTACATTTGGATTAATATCTCGATCTATAATCTTCCTCAGTGATTCCCTGAGGGCGTCATGTTGGGCTGTATACTGGAATGAGCGTTTGCTTGTTGAGAGTAATGAAGTTTGACTCCTCAATAAAGAGAAGAGTTTCGTTGTTCGCGTGTAAATCATCTTGCTACATAATGTTAGTCAAGAGACACTTGTTGTTGCGTTTATTGCAATTGCAATTGCAATCAAAATAATAATTTAATTAGGTTATTGGTTATGGAATGGATCCGAACATCTTGATTATGGTTGTACATGGCAAATGGGCTAAAAGAGAATAGCGCGTAAGTTTGCACAAGACAAGAATCAGCTGTTGAGCGGCAAGCGATCAAAAAAATATAAACAAGAATGTAAACAAACGCGGGTTAATTTGGCAAGACCGACAACCTGTAGCTCTCACACAGAAGACTCGCTTTTCTTCGCTCGATCAGTCCGTTCGCTAACATTCAAAATATAACATCCTTTATAGAAAGAACGCTAATTTGAATCAATGCACAGCGAATCCCAAAAGCGTCTGATTTGATCTATCCTGCGGTGATAGAAACTTGTCGCAAAGCTGTAGCATTTTTGGGATTGACTGTAACAATCGAACGTTTGATGCTGTTTTGTCTTGGTTCAATTAGACAGCTCAACCGTTGATCGACCTGAACCCAACTTGACCCTGTGAGACATTTGAGATAGAGGATCATTATATGGAAGGGCGAGCACTAATCACAAGATTAGTGCTCGCCACGGAGATTTGTCCGAACCTAATTGAGCCTCTCGGATGACCGCTTGGCGAGTTTCAATTTACTCGAGCTGGCCACAACAACCCATCGTCTGATGATTGAATTACATCAACGCTCGCGTCGCATGAGCCACCACTCGACTATCACTGTTCATTTGAATAATCATCTACTAAATAATCGTAAGCAGTTTATTTGAGTGGAAATGTTCAAGTTCAAGTACAAGGCTATCAAAAGAACTACCCGATCTACTCAATGGAGTCGATGAAACCACTAGCTTGCCATGGAGCTTTCAAAACTAAACGCTCCAGTGCAGTCAACTTTGAAGAGGGGGGGGGGACACAGAGTTAATGCTGCCACTGGACTCCAGTGAGCGGAGGCCTCGTTGTTGTTGAGTGTGAGCCTCATTTGTCTGTTACGTCACAGATCGTTGGTTGTGAGGTTGTTGTTTTCGTCGTCGTGACTGTCGCCGTTGTGACTCTTAGGCGTCATCTCACCTCGTCGTCAATCGTCATTTTAGTTAGCTATTCACTATCACTACCACTGTAGACAGTTTGTTTATTTCTCTCTCTTTCTTTTTGCTTTTTTACTAAGAAATATCCCTTGAATACCGATAACTCCGCCCACTTGCCGGTAATCAGCTGCAAGAATCGCCCTCGCGCTTCTCGACGGAATGCCTTTATGCGTGATGGAGAAAAGATGTCCCCTTTGCTCACTAGTGTTGGGTATTAGTTTGAGAGATTTCCATCCGAGCGACTAGCTGCCGCCACTTGTTATCCAGTGGGCTGGTTGGAGGTATCCGAAATGCAATATCAAGAATCTAGTTGTTGCTGGTATAACCCGATGGTTTGCCTGCAACTGCAGTTTCCTGAATAAGTCACAGGGATACATCCAATACCAATCTTATCTAAAGTAAAGGGGAGTTTTTGCGCCCGCAACTCGTTACATCATCATAATTACCATCAACATACTCGCAGTCATGGATTCCAATGCCAGTTGCTGCTGGAATCTAAACTCGCAACAATTCAACGATCTTTTTAGTGGTAGTCGTGGTCTCACTTGTACAGGCCAAAAGCGCCAAGTCAATAATTCACGTGATTTTGTCGCGAGCGAAGCCAACTACGAAAGGCTAGAAAAATAACTACGCAAATGTATCTATTCATCTCTCTAGTCGCCGGCGTCTCCGTCTTCGTCTTCGTCATCGACGTCGTTGTAGTTAATTCGCGTTGACTAAAGCCTGTCTCATAAGTCGTGTGAAGTTCTAGTAACTCGAATACATTTCATTTGGAGGATAGAAAGCTCGTTCTCTCTATTGGATACTGTTTGCTTGCTTGTTTAGTGTTGGCAGTCTCACTTTTAGGATATTTAGTGGCCCATTTGTATATGCATTGATAAGTTTAGAGTTCCAACCTGCGACCAGGTTTTTTCCAGACTCACTGGCTATCTGACGACAAATTCTGGTGATAGTAACTTTGAATGACTTAAGATTCTTCGGCGGGCGACTCACTCTCTTGTATCTAGACTTGACCAAAGCCCAAAATTTTTCAATCGGTCTACCTTGTGGAAAATTAGGCGTATTATTCTCTTTGCGTACAAATTGGATATCTTGCTCGTCGAGATAGGTAGTCACATCATTAGCATAGTGAATAGTCGCGAGGTCGGGCCAAAACAAAACTTTGTCTATTGGATGATGCCTCTGTATAAATGGTAACAAACGTCTTTTGATACAATTTTTCAAATAGCATTGGGCATTCATTGTACCCTTCATCACATAAGGGTCGCTAAAGTTGCCCTCCGAGTCATGGGCTATCCAAATTAGAAATTTCTTACAGAACTTTTGTTTACCCTTGAATTTCCACTTGTCGTCGACCGGCCGACCCTCAAACTCGGTGTAGAAACTTGGACCTGGCACTTGTGATGGATCTAAAGGAATGTAAGACTCGTCATCTGCAACTAAAATTTTACCCCCGCCTGACGGTACTATTTGTTTGTATATATCACGCGCGCCAGAGATAATCCTTTTTTCTTGGTCTTTTATCATTTTTGGAGCAACTTTTTGTTTGTATGTTTTGCCCCCAAGATCCCTCTTCACTCTAGCGCAGGTAGCTCTGCTTATATTTGCCTTGGTCGCCAAAGACCTGACACTAATGCTGGGGTCCTTGTTGCAAAGCCGTCTTATCACCCCCGTTGCTGTCATTGTTGTTTGAGCTGTTGGTCGGCCGGTTATTGGCCTAAAATTGCTAGACCCAGTGGTCTCATATCTATCAATAGCTCGCCGAATTGTCATGTGGTTGATTTTTTGTTGTTTAAAGTGATCTAAAGTCACTCTTCTATTACACTCGTGAGCCAGGAAAAACCTAACAATTTCCTCGGCTCGATATTGCTTTTTGGCTAGCGAAGCCATGATAACAATATATACATAAATTATATTGAT
This sequence comes from Aculops lycopersici, assembly GCA_015350385.1. Taxonomy (NCBI): domain Eukaryota; kingdom Metazoa; phylum Arthropoda; class Arachnida; order Trombidiformes; family Eriophyidae; genus Aculops; species Aculops lycopersici. The sequence goes on along the minus strand of WNKI01000005.1, from coordinate 553,482 downwards.
ATAAACTATACATGTTGAGCAACAACAACAAGTTAAATTTGAGACGAAAGGAGAGCACATGTTGCGAAATTTAATCGTGACATTTCGTCACACGACTTATGAGACAGGCTTTAGACAATTTTTTATTGCTTTAGCCTAGTGATAGTCGTCGTGGTCGCAAGTGTTGTCGTCAAAGTCAACCCATTCCTCTCTTACTTGCATCTGAGCGTCTCCCTGTCTTTCGCTCTCGCTATTAGCTACTCACATGACCGATAATTGCAAACCACCTGTACCTGTTAGGTGCCTCTTTTGTCGCCCTGCTGGCGGAACACAACTCATGGTATAACGGAAAACGCAGCCTTGGTTGTCGTTGTTGTCCTCGAAGTCGTGAGAGAACGATGAGTTTGTCGTTCATTTCACACCGCTTCAAGTTCAAATCAACAGGGAAAGTCTAGCTGTCGCAACGACGAGCAACAATTTTTTTCCTAGACCAAAGAAGACTAGTAACTCTCGACGTAAGTGTGCAGATTGTGAACACAACTGACACAGCTAACAGGTTGCCCCAGCTGACCGAGTGAAGTCTTCAACGAGGGGCTGCATGGAGAAGCGAGCCTCTGGACCGGATTTGTGAGTCAAGTTCAAGCTTGGCCACAGAATCAGCAATTAGCCTACCTGCCACTCAATGCTCCGTCGCTACACTTTGAGTGGCCACCTAGTTGCACGAAAAAAATAATACTGCGACAACAGCAACGACGGCGACGATTATGATAACAACAACAACAACTAGATGCAGCAAAGCGTCGAGACGCAGCTTTGAGTTAGTAGGTGAGTCTGGAGCTAGATAGTTGCGAACGCGTAACGAGAGCGCAAGATCCGCACTCCTGATGACTATTTGACGTCATCAGGCTAATTCATGATTTCAACAAACACAACTAACTTCGGCTCGCAAGCCAGTTGCTAGCTTACTCGTGAATTGATCTACGAGGGGTCTAGTTGTAGTGTAGAGAGCAAACATATCAACCCAGTAGCATTTGCACGCCATGTTGTTGGTCATATCGTTCGCATATCATCGCTCCTCTATTACGATTGCTGTTGCAAGTATTATTGCAAATCTCTATGGCTCTTGCCATTGCTCCAACTCTAGCTCTCATAACAGGGGAAGAGAGTCGAGGTAGAGGAAGAGGAAGCATATGAACCTCAACTACTGTATGATTGTGAGCTGCCAGGGGCTCAGCTGCGATTGAAGCACGGGTCCAAATGAGAGGGTAGGCTGATCTTTGCGTCTACTTGCTGCAAACCAACCACTTCGCTCCATCTCCTATAGACGAGGGACCTCTACTTAGCGTATCCCGGAAATCCCCAATTGGGAAGCCGTCGAGTTTTGGGCTCTCACTTGGTCGCCTTCTAGTAGCTGGAGCTCAGGTTGTCGCGCCTACCCATTCGGTTAGCTACATGAAGCCCCTCGCTTTCGGTGTATGTGTGGGCCTTCTAACAGTAAGCGTGCATATGTTTGAACGTTGATCTAGTTTATGAGGCTCGCAATCTCGAACGATGAACTGGCTCCGCTTCCTGGCAGTTTGATTCTTGCTATTTGCTCTCTCGTTACTTGCTACGGTACAAAGTAGAGTACAAAGCTGAGCAGCAGGCTGAGGTACAGATATGGCAAGTAGACAGGTGAAAGTAAAGCGAGCGATAAAAGCGGCTGTGGTATTAGTTGAAATACCTGGAATTTTAGAGCCATAACGTAATTTCGTGCGCGCAGACAGGTTGCAGTGGAGGTGTAGGGCCGACGCCAGTGCCTCTGCTGCTGCTGCTCGTTGGCGCATACCACAACGCCAATAGAAACGACAACGACGTCAACGAACAGCTATCTAGCCAGCTAGCGACAGCTTGTTCCAATAATAATGTAGCTAGCGGGCGAGAGAATGCGAGATGGATAAGTAGATTTAGTTGCATTAGGAACGGGACGGGCCACTTGAGTTGTTGCATTAGTGCACGGTAGTGCTCGTCGGAGCGCTCGATGGTTGCTAGCCCGCGGCCAGCCAATCGGTTAAGCTCGTCAATCTTGCGCCTCCAATCAGTCGGCTAGCTATCTAGCTCGCCAACCAGCTTGCCCGTTTCCAGGTTCACAGAGTTCACCTAGAGCTTCGGTGCCACTTTGCTCCTTTCGGGGCCTTAGAGTCAACAAAATCGATGCTCACAAACTCACAGAAAACTCGGTCGAGTTCATTTGGATTGCTCCTCTCTCTCTTTCGTTGTCTCTTTATCTTGTAACCAGACTGGTGATCTAGCAATCAGTGGACAAAAGCTGGTGATAGTTGAGTGGCAAATGGCAAAAAATTCGGCCATAAATCGGAAAATAGACAGCCCGACTTACTGAACAAACAAATAATTTGTCACTGCGGCCGCAACCACCGACCATTACTTCTGATAATCGACAAGCGCGTTTAATAAAGTTAAACTTGGTGATGAATCTCACGTCAGCGGTTGTTGCTGTATCGGCGCCATACACTGTCGACACTCTGAAAAATCACACTGGCCAAGCTAAACGGCGTCGATTGATAAAAATCAATCGACGATGTGCTCGTCGTCATTTTTTGTTGGCGCCGTCGAGGGAGAGAAAGTTGGGCGTGTTCCAAGCTTCGTGGATTGAAACCACCAATAAGCTAGTGGCTGGTTAGATTATGTGGACTTGCTCTTTGGCCAGAAGCGATGGTGTCGGACGATAGTGGCGCACAAAAAGGCAACGACAAAGACACAGATCAAACAAAACAACAAAATACGTGGAACTCGACATCGACGACGTCGATCGCGTTGAGCTGATATCAGCAGCCGCTGCAGGCCCGGCGCCTCATCGCTGCAATCTGGCCATTGGCCCCGTTCTCATGTGCTGGAGTCTTATTGATTCTATTGGTGTTAAATGGGAGTCGCTTCTACGACTATAGCGACAACATGGAGCTCGAGAGCAAGTGGCTCTCTGGCTGGCTGGCTAAAAGAGCAGTCAATGATGGCGACTGTGACGATGACAACGACAACGCTGATCTCTTGGAGTCTATTAATAATAATGGCGACGATTACGATACAACACGAGCCACTGCCGTGGCCAAAAGCTTGACTCTTATTATTTCTACGACTCTAATACTGCTTTTGCAAGCTTCGCTCAACCTCTTTGTCTAGATAGCTTGACGACTGCAGCCTAAAGCTGTCGCTCCTTTAACTCGTAAATCCTAAATCTCGAAGACGGACTAGAGTTTGTTGGCTGCCAAGCTAGCTTGCCACGCAACTTGTCTGTCTCCTTTTGTCTGCGTCTATTGTCTTTTGAGGAAACTCTTTCTCGCCTCTAGCAAGACCTCGAGGTGGTTAAAATTGAACTCTGCGCCGCAGTAGAGGATTTGGGTCTTCTGGGATAAAACGCGCGACAAGATTCATTACAGATCCATTCGATCACAAGTTTCAATTTACCACGCCTACAAGCTTCTAAAGTGTGACTCACTCACTCACTCACTGTTTCACTCACTACTTTGCCCACTCGGCTGCTCACATAGTTCTATCGTATCAAATTGACTTGCCGATGAGCTCAATAGTCGACGGAAGCGATGTGAAGCTAGCTGACCATTATCATTGTTAGAACAGTCGAAACAGTTGCGCACGAGCAACTGTTTCGATGAAGGCAAACGTAGCGGCACAAGGCTTCCCAGGCGAGCTTTTTAGTGTCGTGCTACCAGAAGCGAGCAGCTCGATGGCAATAATGAGATTGATCGGTTCTCGTTGTGATGTTAGCCCTTATAGACTCGCTTGCTGACAGGTTAAGTGGTCGGCTGGTGTCTGCCAGCTGGTTGCAACTGGAGAGGCGGAAAATTAAAGCTACGCTAGTGGGCCCAGAATCATAATCAATGGAATGGAATCGATGAGTTGGTGGCTAACGAGCTTTAGGTAAGCTAGTGGGTGAGAATCAGATTGGAGAGGAGCAGGTGGTTGCCGCTTGTCGGCGCCACCTAACGTGTGATCGACGGCGCACACCCAGTCCTGTGACTCGCGCTCGAATTCCAATGCCGACAACACGACTTGCTATCCATTAGGCAACTAGCTCGCTTGTTCACTCACTTACCTGTATGTTGCATCATTGGCGTCGCAAGTGGCGCACAAGTTCGGTAGAGGAGCCAAGGGGGCTCGCGCGCACCGGCTACATGCCAACCAACCAGTCGGCTTTCGCACGCTTGCTTTGTCGCAGGAGTCGCGGCGAAGCAATCGCGTCTCCAGGGATGACGTAATCGGCCTCCGGGACGACGGCCGGTGTCGCTAGCGAGCTCTCCGTTTCGCTCCGACTGCTCGACTAGCAAGTTGATGGGTCTAAAATTACTAGCTCGCCAATCGATACAATCGTTCCTCTGTTGACTATTGACGACTACAAAGAAGACCGCGGCCAAGTAGTCGGAAACTTGGACCAACTGCAACTACAACTACAACTACAGCAGCAGCAGCAGCAACAACAACAACAACAACAAAAAGAACGAAAACGACACCGGTACCCTGACGACGACGGTGGCGACAACTAGAGTAGCAACTCGCTGATCTGGTTGCCAGCAAACTCGACGCCAGCCCGTCGTGCTTCAGTCCATTTGCTGGATGGAGTCTGGCTTCTGATGTACATGCGCACGTGTTCCTCGTAATGCCTACCTGGCTGCCTGGTTCACTGGCTCGCTCCCCAACTAGCCAAACAACCAAGTTACCGACTAGCTGACAGGAGGCACTGCTGATCAATTGGGTCGCGCTACTTGCAATCCAGCTGCCAGCTCGTTATTTCAATATCCCCGTCAAAAGGTTAGCTCGTAGATGTTCCTTTGCTCTCCATCGTAGTCGTCGACGCCGCCCTGTTGTGGCCCATGTTGCCGTGTAGTTATTTTGCTTTGCTGGCGCTCGGCGACCACTCAAGTTGTGGCTCTGATTTCGTGTCCCTCTGTCACCAATACTTTTTTCGACCCAAACTCAACCACTACGTCAACCAATTAATTTTCTCCGCTGGATTTGCTCGGCAACCATCAACTCACACGAAATGCGAGCGCCTCTTGGTGCTCGCCTGTCTAGATGTTGGTTGAGTTTGAATGTGCGAGGCACCTATTCAATGCTGGCCTCTCGCAGGCCGGAAGTAGAGAGAGAGAGAGAGAGTCGCGCTTAATTTGCGTCGCTCTTGACGACGAGTGAATCCCATGTGGCTTGTGCCGCCGGATAGTATTATGATACATGGCCTCCGGGACTTTCGGTATTTTCTTCGCGAGTGGGCGTGCCGGGCGTTTGCTCATGGGCATGCGCCCAAGTAAACGCGTGCGAGGGGGTGATAGATATTTCAATGAGTCAGATAGATTCGCCTCTAAAATGTGATGAATTTCACCGAACAACACCCGAATCCCGACATTATGAGACTGGGGATCAGATTTTCATAGGAGGGCGGGGTTCGGTCAAAATCCCGGGACGAAATATCAAGGAACAGCCCGCCGCTGCTCACCTCCAGCTTAAGAGTGAATCGACGAGACTAAGCGGCGCTGAGAGCCAAGACTTCGTTAGCCAATTGATTTCTTTCCAGGAAACGGAATCAGATCCCTCTATTTCGGGTTCGAGTCAGAGCTCGGCACGCCCTCCAATCGGGACGCTCTACCTAAGGTCCGGTGGTCCAACAAGTTGCCTTGGGGCCGATAGAGTTCCAATTTTTGCACTACCACAGGCAAAGCGACCACCACCACTACCACCAGTTAAAAGCGTGCGCTTCCATTGGATTATCTCACGGACTAAACTCAACTGTGAACCGCGACGAAGCTATTCCCTCAACTTGCTCGCTCGCTAGGAAACCGAACGTGCAACTCGCAAGGTTCCTGTTGCTCTCGTTGTGGTTGCCTCAGCTTGTTGGGCGCTAATAGCTGCGAGGCGCCCCTCGACAGACTCGAGCCATTGGAATGGGGAGAGAGACTTGGATAGTATTGGCAAATGGAGGGAAGGAGCAGAGACTAAAGCGAGGCGACAACAACGCAGAGCACAAGAGAGAGGCAAAAGACACTCGCTACTTCGTAGACTTGCCTACTGATTTAGCTGTCGCCATCACTGTTGTCTAGTTCTACTATCCTATCTGCTACGAAGGATAGGCTGGCATTCGTTGAGCGATGGAGGAAGGTATAACTTGGCATTACAACAGCAACAGCCGCGGTAGGTGGAGTAGACACGATAGCCTTGAATTTGGTGCTGGCTGTGGATATCCGGACGGCAGTTGTTTTACTTGTCTGGTCGCTCACTCGCTCGATTGCACACACTTTTCGCGTCAACGCAACGACGAGCTTGCTACGCAATTCTCGCTAGCTCGCTTTCTTGATTTGAATCACTCGCTACAGCAACTCGCTCTGGCTTCTTGTCTGTGCGGAGCGCTATTTTGTAGACTAAGTCCGTGCGTTAATTTGGGGTAGACGAGCGTGTGCTCGCCTCGGTTCGTCTATGCAAAACCCTTTCGCTGCGCGTGCTCCTCGCGACGAATGAAGAGAGACAATGCACAGGCGCCGGGCGCGCAACAAACTGCGCCCGAATCCTTCAGCCGGCAGGCGGCTGTTGCGCAAGGGACGCTCGTTGCCTACAAACTGGCATTAGTCTCCGCTGTGCCCGGCGCCCCCGAGACCAACAACGATGGCGTAGAGCGGAGGCGCCGTCACACTGTTGCTAGTCAGCCATTGCAACTGCAACTGCCATTGAAAACCAGGCGCATCGGCGGCAACACTGCAGCAAAAGACAACTTTGGAAAGAGGTGAGAGGAAGGCGCCGGGCGTTTGTAGCCAGCGAGCGAGTCGCTGTTGCTGCTCCGTTGTCCCGCCCGCTCCCTTGCCAGAGCCATCGCCCTAAGCGGCGCAACTCTGTGGCGCAATCGCGAGCAACAGTGGCTACGACAACACACAGGCAAGCTATTCTCGCTCGCTAACCTGCGCGATTATCATTATTATTAACAGGTGGGCTAGGGGTGAGCGGTAGCACTGAGGCCGGCGTCGCCGCTGCCGCTTCGTAGCGCGAGTTAGAAAAAAGCAAACAAGCGGGCGGGTGGCCAGAATCAACTCGCCCCAGCGAAAGGCCAACACGCTGGCCACGCCGCGGAAAGCTAGACTTGTCCTGCGCTACTTCCAGCCAACAGGCGGGCAAAAAGAGCGACAACAACAAGCGCCACTGCAGCTCAACCCTCTCGCCCCTCGGTGACCTTCAAACTGGGCAGCTATTCCGGCGAGAGTTACGCAACAACGGCTACTTTCGCGCGCATGGCCAAACCTCCCGCCGGCCGACAAGCGGGCGGACAAGTGGCGAGTGGATCTTGTTGCTCAGCTAAACTGGCGAATGCTCATGGGCGGACTGTTGCGTCCCAAACAAAAACAACAACAACAATGGCAGAATCGGGGGCACAACAATCGTCTGCTTCACTTTGGAATCTCGCCGACGAAAAGGACACTGACGCATTCGGGCAAAACGTTGCTGATAGGACGTCGACTGCTACGTAACAGAGCAGCAACTGGAATCTAGCGTCGTAATCGAAGCAACAGCCGCTCGGCATGTTTACATGTTGCTACTGGCGCTGAACTTGTTGTCGTTCTCTTGGTGGCAGTTGTCGTCGATGCTATTGCTGTTGCTTTTACTGCATCTGCAGATTCTCGCTCACTTTTTGCAAGCTCCATTCGTGGTTTGGCCTCAACGCACCACAAGCGCCAGCAACAGCCATAACCACTCACCTCTCGACGCAACTGGAGGCACCAGCATCATTAAGTGAGGGAAACAGGAGAGTTAAACTCGCCAAATGACAATCAGTGACTCGTGCAAATCGTGAGTCCATCTATGAGAGCAACGATGTTTGCAAACAAACGGTTTCTTTGCATCCGACCGATCCCCTTGGCCATCAGTCTCGGGCCCTCAACAACAAGCAGCTCGTTTTGTGGTTGCCATCTGCGTGATGGCATCCATCTTTCTGGATCTTGAACCAACTAACCATCAAACCGGCCGACTGTTGAGTTGGCTAAACACAGGGCTCATGTTGATAGCTCAGAGTGCTGGCAAGACTGTCGAGGTGGTCCCACTCTTTGCCATCCTACATCGACCGACCGACCGACCAATTGACTGACTGAACCACTAACTGACTAACTTGCAAGAGTTTAGTGACTGCCACATGAAAGTCGCAGTCTCTCACTTAGGCGATTGCAACTCGATTACTGGATTCCAGAGTTCGGCATTCGGAGAAGTAAATATAAATAAACAAGAACTGCAACAATCATACTAATAACGACAACAACAACAACAACAACACAACAAACGATCTACGGCAAGTCAAGGGAGAGAGCGAGCAAAAGTTGAGGCATGTGATTCGCGCGCGTAGTTAGCTCGTCACAAAGTCGGCAGTGGCATCGCATGCTTTCGTCGGTTTCGCCGTCTTCCTTGGTGTTGGTTGGCGTCCGCGAAACCCTCAGGATGCAAAGCGAGTCTCTCGCTCTTGCCGACTTCGGCGGCCAAAAGCGCCCGCCATCAGCAGTTCTGTCGGCGGATCCTCGGGGATTCGCTGCGCCACACCAACTCGGCTCCATTTGCCAATGCATCTGCAAGCACTTACTTCCAATGGCTTTACAACCGGGAAGCTCTTTTGGTGTGAGGCGTAGTTTATGCAACCACAACGACGACTGCTGTAACTCTGAGGCACTGGCAACATTTCAACTGCCGTAGCCACCGCGGCATCGTCTAACGAGTCTATGAGATAAACGCTCACTTTGCCAAGCTAGCAGAAAAGCTGGCTGCTTGGGCCGCTTGACTCGAAGGCGGTGGCGATCCATGGCAGGCGAGTGGGGGGGGCGGCACTCGGAAGCGCGCGTACATTTCGCGACAACAAACGCGAGTTCCGCCCCCGCTCGCGCCAGCGACCAAAAAACTCACCAGTAATCTGCCTTCGCACGAAAACCCACGCAACAGAGTCGCGCCTCTCTAACGTTAGGTCTATGGCGAAGGCGAGCGACTGTAGTTATTAATGCGGCAAGCCGAGCGACGCGGCGCGGCAGTAGCGCCACTTATATCGCCACAACCAACTGGCCGTCCAACCCACCGACCGTCTAGCAAACTGGCTGGCTGGCTGGCGAACCGACGAACCGACCGCTAATGTTGACAGAGTACAGCAACACTGCCGCCGGTACTTCAACTTTCCAAGGGCCAAGCGAGGAGCAAGCCGAAGAGGCGATAGCCAGCGGGACTGCTAAGACTCCGAGCGAGTCTATTGGCCCTCTAGTCAAGTTTATCTCTCTGGCTCCTCGGGGCTCAAGCTCGCGCCTTGAGCTAGGCTGCCACTCGGCACCGAAATATCTCACCATCTGCTCTGCTCTCATCTTCATCTTGATGGAGGCGACGAGTGGAGCACGCAGCAATAGAGGAAGGGAGAGAGAGAGAGACCAAACGAGCCGTTTGAGTGTCTCGACCGCTCGAGTCCACGAAGCTTAATGAAGTTTGCATGCTTTAAGCGAGTCTCTGGCCACCGGCCGCCGCTGCTGTCTTCACTCACGCTACTGCCGGCGTCGCCATTACTGCTGCTGTGGACGTAGCTGGCCCTCTGGAGTAGAAGAAGTGGTGGTGGCAGCGGCGGCACTCAATTAGGATTGCAACCGAGCCGACGGCGGCGTCGGCGAGAGGTTATGCAGCGTAAATTAGATCTCTCCACTGCACAAGCGGCGCCAGTTATCTACGCGTCTGGGCTCCGCGAGTGTAATTTCGAGTTGCCGTCCAGTGAGCAGCTGCCCTTTTCCCTTCTATACCTCGGCGAAGCAACATGGCAGACCAAGGTCACCGAGGAATTCTAATGAAGATTTCCGATAGCCACCCCATTTAACTGAATTTCTAGTAGCCTGATAACAACTCACATTCCCAAGCGAGTTTCAGGCGAACCAGCTTGGTGGTAGCAATTCGCTAGCTCTGGTTAGCTGAAGTCGCGCTTGGAACTTGGCACGCAGTAGTCTTGGCGCTTCGTGGACCCACTTTTGACAACTGGGCGGGACCTATGGTAGCTCGTGACAGCCAGCCAGTCTGCCAGCCAGCGGGGAAACCTCAAGAGTCTAAAGGCCACCAAGAGGGGGCGACATTTATCTTGGGTGCAGCTTGTTCACTTGCTCGCGATTGCGCAATTGAACAAGCCTGCGTCAAAGGGTCAACGGCATCGGAAAAGTGAGCTCATACACGAGCATCGCTTTTGCAGTAGCCAAAATATAACTCGACTCGATACAGATTACTGTCATCTTCCTCACAAGTTTGGATAACTTTAACAACGCAACTTAAATAAATAGCAAGACTCAACTTGAGCGTCGAGTTGACACTCAATTCCAGTTCCCTGTCGCCCACTAGCTTCGTGCAGAGAGTGCGAGTTTCGATTCCTTCCTAAGTTGTAGTTGTTTTAGCTCCTAGTTTGCTAACTAAGCACTCTGATAGAAACTAGCTAGACATTGTCTATCTAACTTGTACTCTTGGCGACGCTATTTGTTGCAATTCCACAACAAGTGCAAAAAGCGCCTCAGCTCACGGGAGTCAAAAGAAAAGAGTTATCTTCTCATAAGTATTGCCGATTGTAATGCGCACCCAAGTGACTAGACAAGTCAAGATATACAGCTCGTGTTTCTATCTCTAGCTTGGCACTCTCTTGATATATTCAACCGCTTGGTTTTGCCTCCCGCACATGATACCACCGAAGACTCAACTCATTGCCCTCCTCAACTTATTCTATTCTCCCATCCAGCTGCTTGATACACACGCAAACATTCAACAAGTAAGCTAGTTTCGAATTGCCAAGCCTCCGCTAGTTTGTCGCTCCATCTATCTATTTGTAAAGCTCTGATACCCCGACGCTCGATCGTCGACTTGGAGCTAATGCTTCTAGTTCTTCTTCTTCTCCATCTTCTAGTTCGTAACTATCTAGCTATACCGTGTCTCCATAGCTATTGAGACGACGGCGTGCCATTAATGTGGCGTAACGTCGTGTGAGGTTGAAAGATCGCGCATTCATGACTAGCTTGCTTAATGTAGCCCACCTAACTAAAGCGGCCCGAGTAGGAACTAATGAAACTCTGCGCACTTTAGCTCCGTCTATTTCGCTCGGTTGTTGTAGTTGCACCAATGATCCGGCTGCTCCGGCTCTATTACCCTTGCTCTTTTTAACACTGTAGATGTGGTGTTTGTCCATGCCTATGCTGGTGTTGATGGTGTTCCCTTTTATAGATGGCGGGCTTGTGTAGATTTGTGAACACCATCACAGTCGAATCTTTATCAGCCGATTGGTGGTCGCGACCGCGATGGTGCTGTTGCATTCTGGGAGCTGCTTGGTTCATGACACTCATTGTATCAGTCGGTCTATCTGGTGGTAGGCGGCTAGTTAGTTATTGGCAACAGGCATTCAGCTTCTCCTATGACTCCACTCTTCTATCGGTCCCAATACATCCTCAGTAACCATAACCACCGACTTACTTCGCGAGTTGGAACGGTAGCGTCAACTGCTGGCTTTAATGGCTAGTGATCACTGCTAAGCCAGTGCAATCCTCTCGATGGCGTCGGTGATATTTGTCGGTTGATTTGTGTATCAAGCGCTCACTTGAGCCCTCTCACTTCTCTCCTTGTCGCTTCGTAAACTGTCTCTCTCTCCCTCCCTTGCCTTCTAACTATACATCTGCCACCGACGCCGTCACAAGTAGAAGAATAATTCGACTGGAATCGACATTCGGCTACTCTTGTCGCTTCACACCATCTAACTATAAATCTGATGCCCCGCCTTCCAGTCTGAATCTTAGCCACTTGTTACACTGTCGGCTGGTGGCGGCTTTCTCACCGCTCTCTCATCAGAACAGGGTGTCTCAGTTTTTGTCAATCTAAACGATTGATAAGGTGGGTGTCTGTGTGCGAGGAAGATCAAACGCCAAGCGAGCTAGCTAGCTAGCTTAGTAACAAACTAACTAGCTAGCTAGTTTTGTTCAGCTTACTAATGCATATTAGTGAACTGCGCAAGTGACTCAATTTGTCAATCATCTACCGCTTGACTTGATAATCCTTTCTCTATGCGAGCCTGTTGGTTGAATGATGACACAAAGGACTAGCTCACGGTAAAAGCTAGACTGAAACTCCAACCAGTTAACGCGTTACTCGGAGTTTCATAATATGACTGATTGTTAATTAAAATTGCTGCAAGTTAATGACAATACAGGTAGTTGTTGTGCGTTTGCAAATGTCACCTGCGCCAAGATTTTACCGATGTCAAGCGCGATTGTGAACATTACATCCATTTAACACGGAGACGCGATTCTAACGTGAAAAATTACACTTTTATGGCGCAAAATTCGCTGGGCTCTCGAAGGGTTTTAGAAAAAAAAATTCGCGGAGGGGGAAAGTAAAACTGCGAGGGGCGGCAGCGGAGATGCGATTCTGGTTGGCAAGGAGAAAAGGGGAGAGTGCCGCCAACATAGAGGTTTGCACTCACTCCATTCTGCACTGACAAGTGGGGTGAAGTCCGATGATTTCTCTCTCTCTCTCTCTCTCTCTCTCTCTCTCTCTCT
>WNKI01000005.1:493135-540688 GCA_015350385.1 Aculops lycopersici | reverse complement strand
TCGCGTCTCTCTCTCCTCTCTCTCTCTCTCTCTCTCTCTCTCTCTCTCTGTATTGCACGCTCACCCGTCGGTCTGTTTGTGTGTCTATGTGTCTGTCTGTCTGCCTCTCTCATTCTCGGGCTCGTTGTTGCCGCATAGGAACATACACACAAACACACGCACGGAACGCATATTCTTGGGCTCCACACTGCACTGCAGAAGACGCACGCTCAAGCGCACACACCACACCACTTGGCGCCGCCTGCGCTGCCGCCACCGACGCTGCTGTTGCGGCGGCGCCAGCGAGAAAGGGACAGAGTGGAAGCGAGTTAGAGAGCAGAGAGTGAGTAAGGAATAGAGAAAGGCAACGCAGAGAAAAAAGCATCGGGCTGCAAGCACCGAGCAACGAGATGGAGAGAGAGAGAGAGAGCCAAAGCGAGAAATAGAGAGAGACACATACAAACCAATTCCCTCACACACTAACCAATAGCAAATATTGCACCAGTTAGTCGTCATATTGATGTTATTATCTTGTTATGTTATCTTCGAACCAGTGTTAACTATTTCTCATCATCAAGATTAATTATGTAAATTACATATAGCTACAGTTATTCAAGCTAAATTAAGGGTAAAAATTTAAACATATTATAATTATAATCCATAAGCAAACATACATACACACATACCTACACCACCTAACGTAACGAGCAAACATAGAGGAACACTACGATTGACTATATACACAAATAGAGAGAACAAGAGAGGAGGAAAGGAAGAGAGATATACATACAAGCAGATTCACAAGCAATCAAGTTTGAAACAAGGAGCAAAATAAGATATAGAAAGCTACTACTACGACTACTGCTTACAAAGAGAAAGCAGTAACAACTACCTAGCACATAGAAGTAATCTTGAGCCGCAACAGTTTAACACATCATTGACATCAACAAGAAAACAAACCAGCAACACAATGAACGACTACGACGATTCGGAGGATTACTCTTCGGCCAACTCGTTCAGGGCGCGCTCAAACACATGGCCCCTGAATCGACCCGACTTGGCCGTTCCTTCTGGCGTTTGTATAGATGAAACTTTGCCAGAGATCGAGCTAGAAGACGACGACTTGTTCACTACAAATGAAAACTGGTCCACTGGTTTAGTTGATCATGATATCATGTCATGGGACCCCATTCTAAATGCACAAAATCAGCAGCAACAGCAACAACATCAACAAACCGACAGCAGCCACCTCCATCAGCTACAGACACAGCAGCATCATCATCAACAACCACCATCACAACAATCATACCAGTCGACCGCTGCTGCAACCATTCATCACCACCATCATCAACAACCACCACATGAAGGCCAACATCAACGACAACCACCACCACAACAGCAGGTGCACCACCAACAACAGCAGCACCTCTCCCAAGCCCATCCGCATCAGCCGCAGCACCACCATCAACATCTTCATCAACCACAGCAGCAGCAAGATTTGCAAAACCATGAGGGGCTCATAGGAGGTCCCACGATAGTTTGCAGAAGCCAAGCATCGGAGCAGCAACGGGCGCAGGGTATTCAGCCACCGAACCAACATAATCAAACACTCAATTGCTCACATTATCTTGACTCGGATGATCCAAACGACTATCACATCCAGCAACTGCACCATCTTCATCTTGATAATAATCAAGCCCCGTCTGATTACCAGTCCCAATATGTATCGACTTCAATATCGCCTATGTGCGTTCCCGGTCAAACAAATCTTGCTTCCGAAAGCTACAACATTTCATCCGATCATCAATCTATCAACTTGCAGCCGATCCCATCCGGCCGCTATGATCTTGATGGCCAATGTGAGCCGGGACAGAACAATCTTGCTGGCCATCCGATCGATCAGCAACATCATCAACACCACCAGATCCACCAACACCACTCTCACCCCCATCAATTACACAACTTGACTTCGACAAGCTTGGACAACCATTCTGGTGCATCTCACATGCTGTCATCGTCACTCAGTACTAGTGGCATCTGCCTTAGCGGCGATCTAGAGGATTTGGATTATAAACCGGTCGACCCATCGAGTCTATTACAAGGCTCTCAGTATGGCCATGACAGACTTCAGGATCAATCGCACAAGACATCAAGCCAGCACCTAGCGGGTGGTAGCGATGAGGGTGGCAATAATAGTACCAAGCAATCCAGCTCAACAACTTCAAGTAAGACAAAATTGAACACCCCGAGAAGAAATGCATGGGGTAACATGTCGTATGCCGATTTGATTAGTCAGGCAATCAATAGCACGAACGACAAACGACTAACTTTATCTCAAATCTATGAGTGGATGGTGCAACATGTTCCATATTTCAAGGATAAAGGCGACTCAAATAGCTCAGCCGGCTGGAAGAACTCTGTAAGACATAATTTATCATTGCACAACCGTTTCAAGAGACTCCAGAACGAGGGCACCGGTAAGAGTTCATGGTGGACAATCAACCCTGAGGCGAATATTGGTAAGTGTGCGCGTAGACGTGCCGCATCCATGGAGGCCTCAAAGTTTGAGAAGAAACGTGGAAGGGCAAAGAAGAGGGCTGAAGCCGTCAGGCAAGGCCTGCTAGCCTATCCATCGCTAACTAATTCGTCGCTCAATGGCTCAACTAGCACCCTAGAACAACAATTGCAGCCACAAATTTCACACCCACAGCAACCACAATCAACTATGACCCAGCTGGGTTCTCAGTCTCAGCAAGCCCGGCTCGTAGATCAATTCGAAGCTCAAAGACCACCACAACAAAAGCAACAACTTCAGAATCAACAGTCACAACAACCACTGCAATCGCAGACAATTAGTCAATATGACTCCGATAAACAACACCAACCACAACAGCTACAGATACAACAACACAATCATCAACAGCCACCACAACAACAAACACAGCAACCACCACAAAACGAAGGATCTACAGACAATTCACAGAACCGACAACCTAACACAGGCTTATATGTAGCTCCAACGCTTAAAACGCAATATGAACTCGATCCTCGTTACACAATTGTGATGTCCAAATAAACGGCATTATAATGCCGTCCTCAAGTAATGTTTTGATTGATAATCCGAACTTTGACTAGTGTAAAAAAGTGTATTAATATGATGACGATGATTGTTATCTGTGCAGTAAGATCATTTGCTTTCTAGATAATATTACAAATACTTCTTCGAGCCCTCACCATGAATTTGGACTTGATTCTGATTGAGGTCTAATTGCTCACTTGCTTCGTCCGATCGAGTATCCACGCTTGCAGTTGGCTTAGTCTTCTTATAATCGTTAAGTTTTCTCATTTGTTCTTTGTACTCGGATGGACTTTTTACTGGATCAACTTTCTCGAGTACAATCCACAGGCCTAGCCATTTATAGCGAATCACGAAGCTATCCCTGTGCTTGGTCCAGGCGTGTAGACGGATAATGCCACAGATGAAAATATGGGATGATAATCCCATGAGTAGATGCCAAATTGCGTGGAATTGGAAAAATGGTCTCAATAATGGCGGTACATAGTGATCACGGAATTGAGTGAGCACTTCACAATGGTGTTTGTCGATTAGCCAGAAAGCGAAGGCTAAGTGTTGCATAATGAGCACCGTCCAAAACTTGTAATGAGGACCGTAACGACATTTTAATTGATATCCAATGGCGATTGATGCGTAGACTAGTAATATAAAGGTGGTATGATGAAATATTGGCCATGATACTAGGAATATATACAGACTTAGAAAAACAAGGCCATAGCATACCAATGTACTGGCTAGCTTTTTTCTGTTTACATCCGGTTGCTTGATAATGTACAACAAGTAGAAGCCTTGCAGTGAGACCAAAATCATGCTAGTTTCATCGAACATTTGCATCGATTTTGCCAATGTCATGTGGAAACAAAAGGAACCAATACCTACTAGTGCCAAGCTCAGGAATGCGCTCTTATAAACTTGCTCAACGTTCCTGTCCTTGCATAGCGCAGAATATTGCCATATTTGGGGTAGAATAAATGCTAAGTTGGATAGGGTGTTCCAGAATTCTGCTATAAAGTGTGAAAGCTCATAGTTAGACTCGCACCAATCAATACTTGCGGTCTGGGGCCAAAAGCCTCGGCCACCATCCACAGGCGAGTAGCTTACATGTGGTGCCATATTGTATACGCCTTTCCGTTATTTGGTCGGATCATATATGATCGTGCCTTAGATATTGCTACGAGTGGTGGCCAAACTTGGATCGTTTCTGGATATCAGATTGATGCCTTGGACATAGGATTTCGCTAATAAATCTTGTATAATATTGATGTATAATATTGATAACGATTGATTTCCACTAGAAGTTCAATTGTATTGATATCATATGATGGCAAGTGTTGGGCAGGTTTTGTTGCTATATTCCGTCTGCTTACTGTGACGTTTTCTTCTATAAACTATCTATCGATGACGTTCAATATTCAATATTGCCGCCTATGCTTCTCCAAATTGTCAAGCGTATACTGGTATAGTCTTGAGAAGATATCTTAGTCAATTAATAATAGAGATAAGCAGATAGTCTCGTGATTTGTCGATATTAATGTGTGAATGTCTTGATAGATATAAATTTTCTTAGATTAGCTCAGCGATGGTAGAAAAGAGTAAAAAGGGTTTTGTTCCTCATGATTGCATCTGTTTTTCTTTCAAGTTACTTGTTTTCGGTCTTCTCCTTACAAGTGTTGCTACGATTCATTACTTTGGTAGGAACCAGTGAAAGTTCGCAACAGTATGAGATAAACTGACGAATGACTGGCAAGAGAAGTTTAAATTATAAATTGAAGTTTCCCTGCAATATGTTGGGCTCGGTTGCATAAGGTTGCGATCTGCAAGCTTGCAAGTGAACGAGCTAGCAAAACCATCCAGTTTTGTTATGTCCTAGCCACTCGAGTCAATTTCATTGGTTTGCATTCTGATAGAAGTAATTGAACCTGTTAACTTACTATTGTATGCTTATAATACTTTAGTAGCGATCCGACAGCAAATAGAAGTGCTGCGATCAGTTGACTTGCTACTGTACTGCTTTTGCAGTGGCTGTAGCTGTAGTTATTGCAAGACTTCTCGGGTAGGAGTATCTCATCCAATATCTACTCGCGTTTCGTGCGGAAAAATATTGAAAGTGCGTACCAATGCTCGTTTGGAAGTTTGTCAAGTTCCCACTGTGAACCCATCAGAATAGCAAGCCAGTTCTCTTTATTTTCCTTTCACTTGTTCACTTTACTCTACACGAATTGCCAAAGGGGTTCCACTCGCTCGCCCTGTGCGCGCCACTCGTTTCTCGCATTTCTATTGCGCATAAAAAGAGAACGACAACAACAACAGTGAGAGAAAAAATCGCGCCTTCAGCCTGTACGTTGGTGTAAAATCTCAACCTTCATCCACGAGCATGTGCTTCAGCCTGGAGCCTTCCCTCTGCCGGCCAACCTCGGACTTATCGTATCATGTATCTCCATATTTTCATCTTTTATTTATAACTCATTACTATATTACACTCACATAACATATCTATCAAATTTCTAATCCATATTATCCTTCAAAATGTCCGGCACTTACACTGGTTCTTGCAATGATATGTGTCCCGAGAGGGAACGGAACCTTCGTTTAGGTTTTAATCTTCCGATCTTTGAACGGGACAAGGACAATCAACCTGATGAATACGCAATGGTTAAAGAGTATAGACGAGCTGGAGCTGACCAAGAAGAGCCGGCTCCTGAAGATTTGAGGACTTTAAAAGCTCTTGAGATGACCATGGACTATTTAGTCTGCAACATTATGGACAATCCCAAATCGAGAACCCCAGAGTATGCAATGGAATGGTATGATTACTTGTGGGATAGATTGCGAGCCATACGAAAAGATATTACTCAACAAGGTATCTGTGATGAACCCTCGGCTATTCTAGTCGAAAGATGTGCAAGATTTCATATTTATACTTGCTATGCGATGAATCGAGTCAAGGGTTTCGATGTCAGCATGAACAAGAAGATGTTGAACGATTGTTTACAAATGCTTCGTCAAATGTACACTGATCTCAGATCGATTGGAATCCACTGTACAGGTGAGATAGAATTCCAAAAGTACGATATATTATTACATTTAGATGATGATCATTCCACTGTTAATGTTCTAATGATTACCTCAGATTATAAGTGCTCACCCGACATGAAGTTTATAACCAAGATTATGTGTGCCTACACAAACAGTGATTATTACCGTTTTTTTAAACTAGTTCGCGGATCAGATTTTATGACCTCATGTGTATTGAGTCTATTTGTTAACAAAGTTCGACTCACTGCCCTCAAGATGATAGTCGCCGCTTGTCCCCCGAAACAGACAGTTTGGTATCTTTCCGATCTTATCATCGATTCCCTCGAATTTGATGACCTAGATGATCTTAGCAAGTTTGTTAGCAATTTCGATATTGATATTCAAGCCAAGGATGGAAAATACTATCTACTTCTACATAGAGATCTAGTTAGCTCTATTAGACAAACCGCGGGTAGCGTTCCGCCTATCAAGTCTTGGAAACTTGTGGAGAGCAAAGCTCAGGGTAGAAATGTTGGTCAATCAGTTTACGGCTGTGATCAATTACCACTAAATCCATACGAAACTAACAGAACATTAACCAACACGTCTTTACGCGAGGAGCACGATGTAGCCATCATTAACGATTCTCCAATGATCGAAGACCCTCAACTCGAGGATACATGTAAATACGCCAGCGAGATAGAGAATTGTCTGGGTCATGTTCAATCAAACGACTCGAAGCTAACAATCTTTGGGCCCAATGAGCATTTCAAGAGTTCACCTAGCATCATAAAAGAATTGCAGAAAGTTGTCGAAATCAACGAACCCGAATCAGTTTCGCCCAAGATCGTCGCCGATAACCAACAAAAACTGAAGCACTTTTGGCATCGCGAAACAGATGAAAGTTTAGATCGAGTAAGCCAATCCGAGGAGGGAAATGATGGTCAAGAATACAATCGTATGGAATTTATAGATTCGGACAAAAGTAAGTCCGCATTCCATAGTGGATTCGGTGAGATTGATTCGAGGACACCTGAAATCAAAGTCATAAATCTGCCCGAGCCGCGTGAACGTCTACCTTCCATACCAATCATTTTAACCGTCCGTCAAGATGAAACTGTCGGCGTTGGACCTAACCGACTCATGAACGTTGATATCGGAGGCGTTTCGCGACCTTTGATTGATGACGATAGTCAAAAACTATTAGAATACAATGCTCGAGTTGAGGCCATTCGTGATATAATGCCTGTAGGCAAATTTAGGAAATCTAGACTATCTAAAAAGGTGCCGTATCTCAAGCCTCCTGCCCCGACCCCACCAGCAGCAATCAAGCCTCCTAGGCAATCCATAACTCCTGAGTCTGCTTACACTCAAGCTTTAAAAAATCTCAATTCTAGTATTCATGACGAACAAGTAGCAAATTCAAGACTGAACAAATTGCTCGAAATGTATCTTGATAACCCATCTGGATAAATTGCTTTAAAAACTCTGATCTTTTGCTTGAGATACATGAGGTGGAATATAATCAGATTTATTTCTTCATTGGCCTCGACCTTAGTTATCAGCCAGCGTAAGTTTTTCAGCCTCTGTTTCAGGCTCCAATTTCAACAATTGCTTCACTTTATCTTCGTCGTTTGCTGTATCGAAGTCCTCGTAGTCCTATTGATGATTATTAGACATTTCGTTAGTCAGATGTTCTGGAACCACTGACGGATTATTACACTTTAAGAAGTCAAGCTTGATCTCTGCACATTGTTTTTCTAGATTTTTTCATTCAATCTAAGATTGCTCTACTTACCCCACAATATGTATCGTCATTAAAAAACTGAGGTGGTAAGGCAACGGTTTGGGAATTTCTCTTTTTACAAACGGCCTGCATCTGTTCCCTTTCCTTCAAATGCTCTGGTTCTGTTACATCAACTAATTGATATTTTATCTCCAATGAGTCCATGATCATCTGGGCACGTTGCTGGCGTTTCTTGACCTATCGGGTGGGGCGCGCTGGATTAGTACTATGCTCGCCCTCGATCACAACGGCCTCATCTAGTAGTAGAATACATTAAAACTTACCTCATTGCTGGCCGAAACTTGGGATATATAAATTTTGACAACCATACTGACATTGAATGAAAGTACTGTTCAATTATTTATTGAATGTTTCATCATATTTAAGATATATATGTATGATACCATACATACTATTTGTAAACAAATTCAAATATACAAAACCCAACTTGACTTCCATGTATATCCACTGAAGCGCTGCGCCCCCTCGTTTACTCTGTCGTTTCCCATTGGATGTTCCTGGCCTCCGCTGGGCGACGCCGCGTTGTGCAACTTGCAAACTTTACGACAGCCTCTGTGTCAAGCGCACGCCAAAATGCAGTTTCTAATTCAGGGCCGGGGCCACTATTGCATTTCGCCGGCCATATTAATTTGGCTCCCGTCTATGTATTCGTGTGTTTGTAGGCGAACGAGCAACTTGCGTTCGTGGGCGGGCAGGCGGTGAAATGTTGAGTGGCAGGCGTAGGTACCGCTACCTACGCTTGCCACGTATGATCGCGAGGCAGGCTCTTCAAGAAATGGAGAGTTTCCGATACGCCAAGTTAATCTAATTTTTCCGCCTAATCAGTGGACGTTCAATTTCATCCCATGAACCAGAGTGAAAGAGATGGAGATTAGTGCAACTGAATCCACTTGGAGCGGCCCTTCGCGTTAGTTGCTGATGCTAGTCAGAGGCTTGCGGCATGTAAATATCAATTGTTGCCATTTTTGAGGGCCGCATGAGCATTGGTCGCCTCGGAATCAGCTTGGCCTCACGGTAACGAAGATGCCATCGCCGCCACCGCCGACGACGATGAGCAGGTGAGCTTGCCAGTTGCAAGTTCAGTGTTAGTCGCTTAGTGTGCCTGATGATAGTTAATGGGGAATGCGTCTGAGCATCTCAATGGCAAATTAGTTAGTGAGCAGTTAAAAATTATTTTTACTAACAATTTCGCCAGTCGACTGCACACTCCAGTTGACTGCTGAATCTGGATGACGATAAAAACCCGTTGCCAGTGCCTTAGTGCTCATCCCCTTTGCGCCATCCACTAATGCCTCAGCTATTACACGTACCTCTTTGCTTATAAGTGCCTCGGGGGTCTCTTATATTTTTGCGAAATTCTCATAGACATTGCGGCGCCAGAGTTGAATCCTATGTACCCTAAGCGTCAGCTTATGCTTTTGCAACAGCAGTTCTCTGTTGGCGGTTACAAGTTGACTCAGTAGATTGAGGCAAGCGAGTGCCTCAATCCGAAGGCAGGCGAGTGAGCGACAACAGCAGCGATCGCTTTCAGCTAGTTCGCAATGTATGCCCAAATGTGGTGACATAGGACATGTCGTGGTCTAGCCGCCTGTAGCTTGCCAGCAGCCTCTCTTTTGACTAGATAAGGCATTGTGTGCGTATGCGTGCGAGCCTGAGCCCGCAAGTGAGCGAGCGAGCAAATGAGAGACTCCTCTGTGCTACTGAGTTTCTATGGGCGATCGCTTGTTGCTGTAGGATTGGATAGTGGCAATGTGCGCCTAGGGGCGTTCGAGTTCGAGGCCCATAGGTGAGATGCGCGTCTCTCTCTCTCTCTCTTTCCCTCTATTTCGTTGCTGGATGTTTGCAATAATAATGTCACAATCTGCAATTTCGCTGCCGCTGCCGCTACCGCCACCGCCGCTAAAGACGAAGAAAAGAGCGATGGCTTCAACTCGACGACTCACCGTTCGTCCCAAAGGTTTAATGCATCAGTCTAGCATTCGCACATAATTAACACAACACACGACTCAGAGTTAAAGGGAGACTACGACGAAAAATCTCTCAGCTAAAGTCGGAGCAAATGGTCCAGTCTAGTTTCAAAGCAACAACTGCAAGTCGTCGACTGAGACTAGAAGCAGCGAGACAAAGTCGATAGCAAGTGAGCAAATCTGCAACAAAACTTGCTCAAGACGTTTACTTATCTCAACCGAACGTATCCCATCGCATCCCTCTCGGCGAAGTCGAAGTTGTTGCCGTTGTAGGCAAACGCAGAGTTCCTGTCTCCCTCTTCTTCCTGTGTGTTCCTTTCTCCATCTGTGAGTCTCCGATTTGTTCCTAGAGGATCGGCAAAGTGAGATAGTGAGCGAGTAGAGTGTGCTCCTGTTTCCCTATTTCCCGTTTGGATATGAGTTGTATTCT
This sequence comes from Aculops lycopersici, assembly GCA_015350385.1. Classification (NCBI taxonomy): domain Eukaryota; kingdom Metazoa; phylum Arthropoda; class Arachnida; order Trombidiformes; family Eriophyidae; genus Aculops; species Aculops lycopersici. Next base: position 530,414 of record WNKI01000005.1, on the reverse strand, counting down.
TGGTGGCCGAAGTTGTGACTTGAAAGCTGAGAGAGCCTGGAGTAGTTGTAAGTTGTATGTGTCTTGAAGAAAGTGAGAGCTGATTACCTAGACACACGGACAGTTGGACGTTTTGAGATTCTGCCATAGCTAAATAGCCGTGCAGCCGTCGGCTTGTTGTGTTTCCTCATCTTTTTCCTTTACGTCTTGTTGAGTTGCGGCCGCCCAAAGGCCACCGATACCTTTAAGTTTCCCGAACCACGGAGAGCCGACCCCAACGAGTCGACTCGGCTTGACGTGTGAACGAAAGCGAGGGCGAGAGCGAGAGAGAAAGCAAAAGAGAGTGGGAGAGCGAGAAAGAGAAAACGAGCCAATGAGTCAGGGTAACAGAGAGGATACTATTGGCTCCCCACACGAGGGCGGCGGCGAGCAAGTGATGGAACTTTGGCGATACTCAATTGGTTTACAACCGAGCGATTGTAGTTGTAGTGATAGAGACAACAACAACGAGTACTACGTCAACGCCGCTTCCAGCAATAGTAGAGCAGCCGGACATTCGAGCGAGTGTCGAGAGCAGCAAAGTGCCCATAGTGCTAGCCAACAGGAGAGCCGACATTATAGCAAAACCACAAAAAGTGAACAAGAGACCAACCAAAGAAGAGAAGAGAAAGGGGAGGCTTCCGAGACTTTACCTGTCTCAAGAACAAATAAAATTGTGCACACGGTCAATGTCACGCTAGAGGTGACAACCGATTTAAAGAAGCGACCAAGTCGAATTATTTGGTTGCGTAATAATCGCCAGTTAACCACAAGTGAGCATCCAATTTATTATCAGCGCGTCAAGGTAGCCAAATCTTCAGGTGACACATCAGCGCAGTTGACAACCAGCAGCCGCTCGTCAATCAAGCGAACAAAATCAAAGCGTAAATCAACAAGTACCCAAGGTTATCTAATTGAGGAGACTCTAGTTGAGGAGGAGCATTTAGTTGAAGAGGAACCAGAAGATAATAATAACAAAGAGAACCGACAACCTAAAAGCTCAGAATATCAAGCTCAAACTCAAGCTCAAGACCAAGAGATTTTGGTGGCCAAGTGCCGGCAAGAGGAGAGCGAAAGTGTGGGAGGAAGCAAGTTAACTATATTCGATATCAGAGAGGAAGATTATGGTCAATATACCTGCAAGTTTATAGACACTCGAGGCCAACAATTTGACATCGAAACTCAATTGATAAAACAGCAGCAGCAGCAACAACAAACTAAATTAATTTCAGATAAACAAATCAGAAGAAGATTCAATATACAAGGCGCAATGGACGAGGTGATTGAAGTCAAGGAGGGCGATTTAAATATCGAGTTGGGTATTCAGATTCTACCTGAGACCAACGAGGACGAAGAGCTTATGAGTGAGGAGGAAAAGAATGAATTTATTCAGAATACAACGATCACTTGGTTTAAGGATGACATCAAGTTGAATGAAAACGATTCAGACACCAAGAGACTGTTCCAATTTTCCTACGACAAAGCCGAGGGGTTCCACAGGTTAATTGTGCTGAAGGCCAGCAAGGAGACGGAGGGAGTTTACACGTGTTTAGTGGAGAATGACAGTGGAACTTCCTCGTGTTCAACTCAATTGGTGGTTGGTCCGGGCAACAAGCCAAAGTTGACCAGTCGGCTGCAGGATGTCACTGTCTATGTTGGCCAGTCGCTCGAGTTTCGCATCAAATCAACTGGCCTGCCGCCAATTGATTCGTGCCAGTGGTTCAAGGACGACGAGCTATTGATTGAGCTCGACAATACAAAGAGCCATACCACGAGCATTAAATCGCAAACAAATGAACGAATTAGCATGTCGCGCGAGGAGGGCGACAGGCCAATGAGCGGAAAAGAGGAGGACAAGGTGATTATATTTCGCTTGTGCATTGATCAATTGAAACTCGACGATACTGGCAGGTACAAGTGTCGTATAAACAACGAGTTTGGTTACGATGAAAGCGATTGCTTTGTTAAGGTGCTACAGGAAATCATTGAGGAGCACGAGGAAGTTGAGGAGATGATTGAGGAGACTATGCGTCTTGGCGGAGACAAAAAGTCAACTCGTCGCGAGGAGGAGGAAGTCGAGGAACAGGAGGAGGTTGTTGAGGAGGAGACAACAACCACCGAGGAGCAACGACAGGTCAAGAGGCAAAAGGGAGGCGAGGGGCCACCGAAATTTGAGCGCCGGTTGAAGGATATCACTGAGGTTATTGAGGAGACAACCACGATTACAGAAACGGAGCTCATTGTTTCAACCTTGAAATCTGACTCGTCGTCGAAGGACTCGCTTAAGATTAGATGGTTTGTTGATGGACAAGAGATCAATGAGCGACGTGGAGATAGTGACCATGAAATTGAGAACTTCTTCGAAGAAACATCGAGCGAGTGGTTGCATAAAATGCGCATTCGCACCTCAAGTCGCGAAACTAAATCCTATTCCTGCCAAGCAAGCAACGAGTTTGGCCAAGACGAGACCAGTTGTGTGGTGAGGCGCTTGAAGAAACCTAGATTTTTGCGATCACTCGAGGATACGGAGAGTCATGTTGGCGAGACGATTGTTATGAAAGTAACCCTCGATTCAGCGGATCAAATTGACGACCTCCGTTTCTTCAAGGACGGCAAGTTGATTTACTCTAGCAAGACTCACGGAAGCGAGACTAAGATCAAGACGCAAGGCAAGAGCAGGATTAAAATTAGATCGTACGAGGAAATTATCGAGGAGGAGGAAGAGATTACCTCAAGGTATACGTCGCGGCGTCGTTCAAGTTTATTATCACAATCAAGTCGGCGGCGAAATGGAAAAACCTACGAGCTCACCATTGAGGATGTTCAAGTGGACCAAATGGGCACCTGGGAGTGTCAGGCGGAGAACGAGGCCGGCACTGCCTCGTGTCGCGCCGATTTGGACGTCTTCTCGGAGCCCAAGATTGTGACAGATTTACCTGAACAGGTGCGCGTGTCGCCATCCAAAGAGATTAGGCTTACTGTTGAGGCAAGTGGCTCGCCCAGACCAGTTTACAGTTGGTTTAAGGATGGTATTGGTATTGCCGAGGAGGAGGATAGAGTGTTCACAAAGACCACCCGTGAGACTACAACCACAACCACGACAACAACCACTAGCACAACTAAGCGAAGATCCTCCGTCACCTCTATGCGTAGCGAGGATGGAGTGGCCATCAGTGGCGAGACTTTGATAATTAAGGATGCTCGACCTGAGGACGCAGGTGTCTACACTTGTAAGGTGGAGAACCGCTTGGGTCAAGTTCAATCTCGAGATTCAAAGCTCACGGTCATTGGGCATGGCGAAGACATGAAGGGTGCGCCGAGAATTATCAAGGATCTGCAGAAGATTGTTGAAATCGACGAGGGCGAAACGGTCTTGCTCAAGGTCATTGCCGAGGGCCAGCCAAAACCAAAGCAATTCTGGTACCGCGATGCGGAGGAAATTATCGAGCGGGTGAGCCGATTTGAGGTGGAGAATGATGGCCAAGAGTACAAGCTCAAAATTAAGAGAACGGAAGTGATTGATTCAGGCAAGTACAAGGTTGTGTTGCGCAACGAGGTTGGCGAAACGGAATCTCGCACAGTTGAGGTCAAGGTCAACAAAGTGACCAAGGAGCGTGAGTCGCAGCGTCGCCCATCGGCGCCCAAGATCCTCACCGATGCTCAGGATAAAACCGTTGGCATTGGATCAAATATCTCCTTTGACGTCGAGGTTGGCGGCCATCCAAAGCCTCTGATCACCTGGTACAAGAATGGCCGTCGATTGACCGAGTCCGGCGATGGGCGCGTTAGTTTTGTAGAGGAGGAAACAACCACAACTGTGATTGAAGAGGAGGAGGACACGCGCACAGGTGAGAAGAAGCAAACTACTCGCCAAGAGACGACCACCATCCACAAGTTGGTCATTACAAATGTCAAGGAAACCGATGAGGCCATTTACAGTTTGCAAGCTGAAAATGATTTGGGCTCCAAGAAGTCATCTCTAGTTTCTTTGACAGTGGATAAGAGGGCCGAGTCCGTGGACGAGCTAGTCGAATCTTTGCGCAAGAAACAAGTGGAGGAAGAGGAGGATGAAGAGGAGGTTACGACCACCACGACCACCAAGAAAGTAACTAAGACTAAGACTTCCGAGGCAATGGAGGTAGAAGACGAGATTAGCTCGCAAACGGAACAGGAAGACACTGAAACTTCCTCGAAGACTAAACGCGATCGACAAACTAAAACCTCCACCGAAGAAGACGTTCAAGTGGAGGAGGATGAGGATGAAACAGGTGGCAAGCGAAGAACAACAACGCGAACCACTCGAACTACTACTACCACAACCACCACTACCGAGGAGGAGGACGCCGAGGCTGCCGAGAAAAAGCGTCGACTGGACAAGGAGGAGGAGGAGCGGAGCGAGACCTCTTCGTCGCGTCGAACCAGCGGCAAGCAGCGCAAAACTAGAGTCGACGAGGAGGTCGACGAGGAGGTTAGCACTAAAGTAACTCGAATTGAGGACGAGGAAAGTGTAACCAGACGCGAGGTTATTGAGGAGGAGGACGAGCGAATGGAGGTCGATGAGAGCACTGAAACCTCGAGATCAAGCAGCAAGAAGCGCCAGCAACAAGTGGTCGACGATGAGGAAGAGGTTCGTTCGACCAAGAAGCGCGATTCCGTGTCCTCGTCAAGAAGAACCGAGGAAGTTGAGGACGACGAAAGCTCAACAACCAGATCAAGGCGCGATAGCCGAAGCAAGACAACCACAATTCGCGAGGACGAGGAGGAAGTTGTCGAGAGGCGAGAGCAACGCAGAGCGCCGCGAGTAATTAGCGCGCCCAAACAGGTGATCGCCGGTTTGGGCAGCTCCCCGGAACTGGAGGTTGAGATTGAGACAATCACAACCACCGTCGAGGAGGAGAAGGTAACAAAGATCACCTGGCTTAAGGATGATGAGGAGATTCCGACTAGATTATTGCGCGACTCTCACATTGAAATCACGGAGAAGTCAACTGATGTAAAGGATGTTAAGCAACACACATTGCGCATCAATAGTTTGAGATCCTCGGACGCCGCCAAGTACAAGTTGCGCATTGAGACACCAAGCGGAACAATTGAGACTGAACCCATCGACTTGCAACTGGACAGAACAATGCGACCAGGTGAGAAGCCACTTGTTACACCTGCCGACATCAAGGCAGCACCACAGGAGACAGGGAAACCCATAGCGCCAGAAGTGATTAGGGCGCCAGAGGAGGTGGTTGCTGGAGTTGGTAGCAGTCCGCTGATTGAGGCCGAGATAATTGGATTGCCGAAACCAGAAACGACTTGGTTCAAGGACGGACAACCCATACCCGAGAGAGACTTTAGAACTGGCCATCTGGAGATTGTAGAAATACCAACTGATCAGCCGAATGTCACAAAGCAGGCGCTCAAAATTAACAATCTCAAGCCCGCCGATGTCGCCGCCTACCATGTAAAGGCAGAAAATCCGGCCGGAGAAGTGGAATCCGAACCGACCAACCTAAGGATCGACAGATCAATGGGACCGAACGATGAGCCAGTGGTGACTGGCGCCGTGCCCATGGAGGTTGGTGACGATAAGGTGCCAAGTCAGATGCCATCTTCGTCGCGTAGATCGCCATCGAGGACAGATACAACAGGCGACTTAGTGGCTCCAGAGATAGTTAGCGCTCCGAAGGAAGTTGTAGCCGGTCCAGGTAGTAGTCCAATAATCGAAGCCGAGATCAAGGGTTCGCCAAAACCAGAAACTACCTGGTTCAAGGATGGGCAGCCCATTAGCGAGAGAGATTTAGCCAGCGGCCACTTGCAAGTTGTGGATCTACCAAGTGATAAACCTGATGTTGCTAAACAGGGACTACAAATCAACAATCTGAAGGCGGCTGATGTTGCTTCGTACAACGTTAAGGCCGAAAATCCAGCCGGCGAGGTCGAGTCGGAGCCAACGACTCTGAAGCTAGATAGATCCATGGGACCAAGAGAAGAGCCAGTGGTTGTGAGAGACGAACAACCAGACGAGTTGTCGTCATCGTCTAAGAGATCGCCTGGCAAGACCGATACCACAGGCGACTTGGTGGCTCCAGAAATAATTAGCGCCCCCAAAGAGATTGTCGCCGGACCGGGCAGCAATCCAATCATCGAAGCCGAGATTAAGGGTTCGCCAAAACCAGAAACAACCTGGTTGAAGGACGGACAGCCAATACCTGAGAGAGACTTGAGAACCGGCCATTTGGAGGTGATTGAAACACCAACGGACCAGCCCGACGTTACAAAGCAAACTCTCAAGATTAAAGACCTCAGACCAGCCGATGTCGCTGCCTACTCTGTCATAGCAAAGAATCCAGCCGGCGAGGCTGAGTCGGAGCCAACGAATCTGAAGCTAGATAGATCCATGGGACCGAGAGATGAGCCGGTGGTTGTGAGAGACGAACAACCAGACGAGTTGTCGTCATCGTCTAAGAGATCACCTGGCAAGACCGATACCACAGGCAAACTGGTAGCTCCAGAAATACTTAGTGCACCGAAGGAAGTCCTAGCCGGCCCAGGTAGTAGTCCAATAATCGAAGCCGAGATCAAGAGTTCACCAAAACCAGAAACTACCTGGTTGAAGGACGGACAGCCAATACCTGAGAGGGACTTAATAACCGGTCATCTGGAAGTGGTTGATCTGCCAAGCGACAAACCTGATGTGGCAAGGCAAGGGTTGCAGGTCAACAATATGCGAGCAGCGGACGTCGCTGCCTACTCTGTCATGGCAAAGAATCCAGCTGGCGAGGCTGAGTCGGAGCCAACGAATCTGAAGCTAGATAGATCCATGGGACCGAGAGATGAGCCGGTGGTTGTGAGAGACGATCAACCAAGTGAGCTACCATCGTCTTCCAGAAAGTCACCAGCGACCGCAGACACAACAGGCGATCTCGTCGCTCCGGAGATTGTGGGGTTGCCAAAGGAAGTAGTGGCTGGACCAGGCAGCAGTCCGGTGATTGAGGCTGAAATCAAGGGGCTTCCCAAGCCAGAGACAACCTGGTACAAGGATGGACAGCCGATTTCCGAGAGAGATCTGCGAACTGGACACGTGGAAATTGTGGACATCCCAACTGAAGAAGCGGGTGTCACGAAGCAGGCGCTAAAGATTAACAACTTGACACCGGCGGACGTGGCTACCTATAGTGTAAAGGCAGAAAATCCAGCCGGTGAGGTAGAGTCCGCACCCACTAACATTAAATTAGACAGATCCATGGGACCCAGAGAGGAGCCGGTTGTGGTTGGAGACGATCAACTAAGCGTGTTACCAACAAGTGACAAGAGATCTCCATCGAAATCTGACACGACAGGAAATCTCACAGCTCCTGAGGTGATCAGTATGCCAGAGGAGATTGTGGCTGGTGTGGGAAGCAGTCCAATCATTGAAGCTCAAATAAGAGGCCAACCGAAACCAGAAACGACCTGGTTCAAGGATGGACAGCCGATTCCTGACAGGGATCTCAGGACTGGACACGTTGAGATCATTGATATGCCAACCGATCAACCGGATGTCACAAAGCAGGCGCTCAAAATTAACAATCTCAAGCCCGCCGATGTCGCCGCCTACCATGTAAAGGCAGAAAATCCGGCCGGAGAAGTGGAATCCGAACCGACCAACCTAAGGATCGACAGATCAATGGGACCGAACGATGAGCCAGTGGTGACTGGCGCCGTGCCCATGGAGGTTGGTGACGATAAGGTGCCAAGTCAGATGCCATCTTCGTCGCGTAGATCGCCATCGAGGACAGATACAACAGGCGACTTAGTGGCTCCAGAGATAGTTAGCGCTCCGAAGGAAGTTGTAGCCGGTCCAGGTAGTAGTCCAATAATCGAAGCCGAGATCAAGGGTTCGCCAAAACCAGAAACTACCTGGTTCAAGGATGGGCAGCCCATTAGCGAGAGAGATTTAGCCAGCGGCCACTTGCAAGTTGTGGATCTACCAAGTGATAAACCTGATGTTGCTAAACAGGGACTACAAATCAACAATCTGAAGGCGGCTGATGTTGCTTCGTACAACGTTAAGGCCGAAAATCCAGCCGGCGAGGTCGAGTCGGAGCCAACGACTCTGAAGCTAGATAGATCCATGGGACCAAGGGACGAACCTGTGGTTTACAACCACGATCACCCTAGCAAGATGCCAACTGCTTCAGACAGATCACTTGCACGAGCCGACTCATCTGGTGACTTAGTAGCCCCGGAAATTGTTAGCTCACCCAAAGAAATTGTTGCCGGTCTAGGTAGCAGTCCAATTGTTGAGACCGAGATCAAGGGTTCGCCAAAACCAGATACCACCTGGTTCAAGGATGGACGACCATTGAGCGAAAGAGAACTAGCCAGTGGCCACTTCGAGGTGATTGATCTTCCAAGCGACAAGCCTGGTGTGGCGAAGCAGGGACTGCAAATCAACAACCTGAAGGCGGCTGATGTTGCTGCATACCACGTTAAGGCTGAAAACCCTGCCGGCGATGCAGAGTCTGAGCCAACCAATCTCAGATTAGATAGATCAATGGGACCAAGGGACGAGCCTGTTGTTAGTAGAGCCGAGCAGCCTGGTGCTATATCTTCATCTGAAGAAAGGAGGCCCTCCAAGGTTGATACTAAGGACAATCTGATTGCTCCAGAGATCATAAGCATGCCAAAGGAGATTGCAGCGGGAGCCGGAAGTAGCCCAACGATCGAGGCTGCAATTAGAGGCCAGCCAAAGCCAGAAACTACATGGTTCAAGGACGGACAGCCAATCCCAGAGAGGGACTTGAGAACAGGTCACTTGGAGGTTGTCGATTTGCCAACAGATCAACCGGATGTTACGAGGCAAGCGCTTAAGATTAACAACTTGAAACCAGCGGATGTGGCTGCCTATCATGTTAAGGCAGAGAACCCTGCTGGCCAGGCAGAGTCCGAGCCAACCAATCTACGAATCGATAGATCCATGGGACCAAGGGATGAGCCAACTGTGGAGAGGGACGAGCTACCTGATGAAATTTCGTCAGCTACCAAGAGATCGCCCTCAGTGACGGACACCAGAGGCAAATTGGTCGCTCCGAAGATCTTGAGCTTCCCCAAGGAAGTTGTTGCAGGTCCAGGTAGCAGTCCAACGATCGAGGCCGAGATTAAGGGTTCTCCGAAACCAGAAACCACTTGGTACAAAGATGGGCAGCCAATCCCCGAGAGAGACTTTAGTAATGGGCATCTGGAGATTGTCGACATACCGACCGACCAACCAGATACTGTGAAACAAGCTCTTAAGGTGAACAACCTCAGGCCTGCCGATGTGGCCGCCTACCACGTGATGGCCAAGAATCCAGCTGGTGAAGTAGAGTCTGCGCCAACGAACCTCAAACTAGATCGATCGATGAGCTCGAGGGACGAGCCCATGGTTGTGGAGAGCTCGTCCTCGCTGCCTACAGGTGATTCAATTGCTCCTTTGGTAATTAGCATGCCCGAGGAGATTGTTGCCGGTGCTGGCAGTAGCCCGATGATTGAAGCTACTATCAAGGGTCAACCGAAGCCCGAGATTACCTGGTTCAAGGATGGCCAGCCAATTCCTGAGAGTGATCTAACAGGCGGTCACCTGGAAGTAGTCAATATCCCAACTGACAAACCGGATGTCGTAAAGCAAGGCCTTAAAATCAACCATCTCAAGCCAGCTGATGTTGCCGCATACCACTTGATGGCAGAGAATCAAGCTGGAGAGGTGGAATCCGAGCCAACTAACCTGAGGATCGATAGAACGATGGGCGCACGAGACGAACCTGTTGTCACTGAGGGCGCAAGTCTATTTTCACCCGACGACGAGACACAGATGGCCAAGCGTCGAACTCAAGCGCCACAAATCAAGCAATTCCCACGCAAGATTGTGGCTGCTCTTGGAAGCAATCCTGTGATTGAGGTTGAGGTAAGTGGTGAGCCAAAGCCAGAGATAGTTTGGTTCAAGGACGAGCGACAAGTGAGCTCGATGCCAGGCCACATAGCCATCACTGAGCATCCCGATGGAACATACAAATTATCTTTCACAAACCTAAAAGCCATCGATCAGGGTGCCTACACGCTGACTGCAACCAACGATGCCGGCGAGGTAACTTCGGCTCCAATTTCTCTTGTTATAGACACCAACATGAGTCCTAAGGATGAGCCTCACGTCATTGATTCAACAGAATTGGAAGGCGCCTTAGCTTCACCTGAAGAGGTGGAGGAGAAACCCAAGAGGCCAAGCCAGGCGCCGCAAATAAGGCGAACTCCCCGCAAGATTGTCGCTGCCCTTGGTAGCAATCCAGCGATCGAGGTCGAGATTAGCGGCGAGCCCAAGCCGGAGGTGATTTGGTTCAGAGATGGACGACAGATTAGCTCGGCACCAGGTCACATTACCATGACCGAGCAGGCGGATGGAACTTACAAATTGTCTTTCACAAATGTCAAGGCCGTCGATCAGGGCGACTACACCATAATGGCCACCAACGAGGCCGGCGAGGTGACATCAGCGCCAATTGCGCTGGTGATTGACACCAACATGAGTCCACAGGAGGGGCCCCACGTCGTCGACTCAACGGAAATGAGTCCAGTGGGCGACGAGACTTCCGGCTCAAAGCCAAAGCGTAAGATGCGCGCTCCAACCATCAAGCGCGTACCTAGGCAGGTGGTTGCAAAGGAGGGGACGAGTCCAATTTTGGAGGTTGAGGTTAGCGGTGAGCCAGTGCCAGAGATTATTTGGTTTAAGAATGGCAAGCGCATTGAAAAGGCCGACGAGCACTACTCAATGGACTACTCACCAGATTCGGGAGTTTGCCGGCTCACCATCCACAAGGTTGTGGATAAGGACGAGGCAACTTACACCTTGCAGGCCACAAATGAGGCTGGTACAACCGAATCGGGTCCCATTGACTTGAAAGTGGAGACTAGCGGAGCGCCATCGGGACCAAAACGTGGCTTTGCCCCTGTGATAAAGAGAATGCCGCGCAAGATTGTGGCCGCAATCGGATCTAGTCCAGTGATTGAGGTTGAGGTTAGTGGTGAGCCGAAGCCAGAAGTTATCTGGTACAAGAATGGAAGGCGAGTGACTGAGGTGACCAATCACATTGTCATCGAGGAGGGACCAAATGGAAAGTATCGCTTGTGTTTCACCAACTTGAAGGCAACCGATCAAGCCGAGTACACAATAACTGCCACCAACGAGATAGGCACAATTGAATCTGGACCAATTCAACTGGTGGTCGACAGAAACATGAGCAAGACTCAAGAACCCTACGTACAGGACGAGACCGACTTGCCGCCAAACACCTCGGAGTTCAACGGAATGCCCGTGGAGGCGCCAGTTATTTTGAACCTAAATGACCAGGAAGCCTTACCAGGTCAAACTGTCAAATTGGAAGCGGAGGTTCATGGCAATCCGAAGCCGGATATCAAGTGGCTGAAGGATGGCGACGAGGTGGAGCTCAATATCCTCAACGAGGTTCCCGATTCCAACAAACACTCGTTGACATTGAAGAATGTCAACGACCTTTACGATGGAGTCTACTCGCTGGAGGCGAGCAACATTGCGGGGGTTGCTCGTAAGGATGCGCAAGTTAAGATTGTCGACAAACTAACACCAAACCCAGAGGCAACCATCGACACCTTCAAGCCACAGGTGGTTGAGACGAAGCGTAAGGAGCCCGAGGAGCGCGAGGTGAAAGAAAAGCCATTCATTAAGAAGGGACTCAAGTTTAGTCAGGTGAATCAGGGTCGTAGCATCAAGTTTGAGGTTCAAATTGATGGCAAATACGACGAGTTGATTTGGATGAAGGATGGCGAGCAGATCAATTTGCCCGTTAGCTTCTCGCCGGAACACGATGATATTCCAATGGAAGCCGATGAGGATGACGCATCGACAATTCGAGGCGAATCACCTGTTGACAACGATGACAACGACCTGTTGACTGGCGACGATTTGGTCTCAGGTAAACCGAAGCGCAAGTTTGCTCCGAGGATTTTGTCTCGACCACGAAATGTCGTCGCAGGTCCCGGAAGTCGGGTGACCTTTGAGGTGAAGGTAGAGGGTGAGCCCAAGCCGGAGATTCATTGGTTCAAGAATGGCGAACGCATTACAACCACTACGGACGGTAAGATTATAATTGAGGAATGGGACACCGGCTGCTTCCGTTTGATCATTGAGGACGTGCAGGATTCTGATGTGGCCGAGTACCATGCGGTTGCTGAGAATCCATACGGAACAGAGCGCACCATTCCAGTTACGTTGGAAATAGATCGGGATATGCCAGCGAGTGACGATTTGGCAAACACCTCAGCCGAGCAACCAACTAGCTTGGCAAGTCCAGATGCGCCCCTAAAACGTGGCCGCGCGCCGCGTATTCTCTCGAGACCTAAGCCAGTTCTTGCTGCAAAGGGATCGAAGGTTTTCTTTGAGGTCCAGGTAAGCGGCGAACCGGAGCCAATTGTAAACTGGTTCCGCGATGGACGAGTGATCAAGCAAACAAGTGACGGCCATGTAACTATTGAGGAATATTCAAATGGTTGCGTAAGGTTAGTGTTGAGCGACATCACCGACGCAGACGTTGGCCAATACCATGTAGTGGCCGAAAACAAACTCGGAAGCGAGAGGACAATTCCGGTTAGTTTGACGATTGACGAGACAACGGAAGTTACCGACACCGTCGAGGATTTTGTTGAAATTTCCCAAATGCAGGACGAGGAGGAGAGACGCCGACGAGGTGGCAGACCACCAAGGATCCTGTTGAGACCGAAAAACTTGCAAGCTTCGCCTGGAAGCGATGTAACTTTAGAGGTGAATGTTGTTGGCCAATCGAAGCCATCTATTATTTGGTACAAGGATGGCAAGAGAATCACTACGACCAGCGACGGCCACTTGAGGATCGAGGAAATCTCAGAGGGATACCAGAAGCTGGTGGTAACAAGTGTCAGCAGCAAGGACTCTGGCCGTTACACTGTGTCGGCCGAGAACGACTTTGGAGTTTCAATGTCTCAGCCAAGCGAGCTGGTGGTTTCGGAAACCTTTACCACCACTGAAACCACCGAAACCACGACAGAAACAACAGAGACCTTCTTCGAGCGCTACGTCTCCGACGGAACTGGCGACTCAGCGAGTCCAAGTGGCAAGCGTGCTCCTCGGTTCACGATAAAGCCCAGGAATAAGAAGGCTCCGTTGGGTTCAAAGGTCGACTTTGAAGTCAAGGTAACGGGTGAGCCGAAGCCAGATGTTGTTTGGTACAAGAATGGCAGGCGCATCCACACCACTTCCGATGGAAGAGTTAGAGTGGAGGAGTTTTCGGATGGTGGCTCCAAGTTGATCATTGAGGATTTGGAGGAGACTGACCATGGAGTTTACGCCGCCGAGGCAACCAACGAAATGGGCAAGTGTCGCACGGACGATGTTCAATTGAGAGTTACTCAGAAGACGGAGGTTAGCGAGCGTTTCGAGACCAAAATGCGAGGAACCACAAAGGTAACGACCAAGACAAAGAAAACTAGAAGCCATTACACTTTTAGCGAGGAGCGCCATGGTTACGTAACACTGACCATCAACGATGCTCAGCTAGATCACGACGGCGACTACAAACTGGTGGTGCGTAACAAGTGGGGCGAGGCCTCGACACAGGCGCCACTTGTTGTGATTCCAAAGGTTGAGCCAAGGAGCACCTACAGTGCCGATAGATCACAGGCAACCTACGACGGCGACTCGAGTTTGGACGGGCGAGATTCGCGCGCAAGACGAACGCCCTTCGACGAGCTGGAGGACTATGGCCACGAATTGGATCGTTCTGTGGGAATCTTTGGCTCCGAGTCGCGTTACCAATCGGGCGAAGACACCTATCTGTTGCAATTGCGCGACACTGAGTTCCCCTTACGTTTGAGGAAGTATTTGAGATTTGGAGCTAGACAATCGCCTTCGCTTAGATCCAACCTAATGGATGCCCACTGGGGCGCCGGAGCAAGAGTTACCATCAGGGAGAGGCGAAAGTTTAGAGAGGTTATGGACGAGGAAATTGACGATGAGAAGCGCGGATTGGACACGAGGCCAACGCCGATGCGTTTGCAGAAGGAAATTGGAACCTGCGGTTACGCCGCCGCCCAATTGGAGTCGCTCCGAGTTGAGGCGGCCGAGCGAGTGGCCAGGAGGTCGGTTGAGCCGACGGGAAGCTCAACAGGTGGCACGCCCACTCCGCTAGTCGACATGATGCCCCCGTTCTTCAGGGTTAAGTTGAAGGATGCGGTCATTGAGGAGAGCGGAAGTGGCCAGCAAGAGGCTGTGTTCGCTTGCCTGGCAACAGGTGAGCCGAAGCCAGATTACACCTGGTACAGGAACGATATCTTAATAACACCCGACATCAACAGGATGGTGATCGTTGCGAGGCCCGACGGCGGAAGCGAGTTGCACATTCGCGACCCGAGACTCTTCGATGCCGGCTGCTTCAAGTGTGTGGCCGGAAACGCTCACGGAAACGTCACCTGCCGTGCAAGACTTCGCGTTGCTTCGCGCCCATCGCGGCCCGAACCTCCCGAGTACGTATCTGTCACGAGCCGCGAGGTTTTCCTTCAATGGCGACCACCGAGGGACTTCGACACAAATGTTGCGGATGTTCTCGGCTACAAGCTAGAGATGAGCCAGTCGAGCATTGGTCAGGACGACAATTGGAGCACGCTGGCTGCGGACATCGGCCACGAATTCTACGTCGTCGACGACCTAACTCCAGCAACCAGTTACTCGTTCCGCATTAGTGCTCGCAACAAGTTCGGCTGGTCCGACTCCTCGTATTCCACCTACGTAACCACCTGTCGCTCGGACGATTCAAACGCGCAGGCCCGTTTGGCTGTGCCGCACGAGATGCGCTCGCGCCAGTTCACGACGGAAGTGTGCGATCCCCACGTGTTGCGCAACTGTGAGGACGAAATAAGGCCAGAGCTCGACTATGAATTGGAGCAAATGCCCGTCAGATTGGTCCAAGCTTCGGAGGGCAGATGGAGTGACAACTATGCGTTGCAAACGGAAATTGCTCGCGGAAGATTTAGTGTAATCTCGAAGGCGGTTGCAAAGGCGAGTTCCACCGAGAATTCAAAGGATAAATTGGTGGCCATGAAGGCAGTGTTGGCCGAGTCAATGGCGGCAGCACAAACCAAGAATGAATTTGATATTTTAAGATCCTTGCAGCACGAAAAGATTGTCACCCTCAAGGTTGCCTACAAGGACGACGATACGTTTGTCTTCATCCAAGAGCGACTCTCGGGATTGGACGTGCTCACCTACCTGTCGAGCTTTAGCCAGTACACAGAGGAGACTGTAAGCAGAATTGTAACCCAGGTTATGGATGCAATTGAGTACCTACACTTCCGCGGCATGTGCCTGCTAGAATTGCAACCCGACAATGTGGTTATGACAAATGGACGCACTTGCTCGCTAAAACTAGTCGACTTTTCATCCGCTAGATTCGTGCCAAGATCCGGGGCTCGAGTTCCAATGAACACAAGCCAATCGGTTGAATACTGTCCACCGGAAGTGATTGCTGGCCACGAGGTTAGCACTGCGAGTGACGTCTGGTGCATCGGTGTTCTAACCTACGTCCTTCTATCCGGCTTCTCGCCGTTCAAGGGCGAGAGTGAGGATGAATCGAGGGAAAATGTTAGATTGGGCAGGTATAAGTACGATCACATTTATGGCAATTGCACGCCGGAAGTCACTAGATTCCTCATTAATGTGTTTAAGAAACATTCGAGCAAGCGGCCAACAATCGAGCAATTGTATGAGAACAAGTGGTTGGTTCCAAACGAATTTATGATTCGAAAGAGACAGCATGCAGTGTTCAAGACTGACAAGATTGTTGCGTTTGCCGAAGAATTCCACAAACAAAAATCCAGCTCCTCAAATCAACAGGTGCCACAGAGACTATTAGATCTCTTGGCCTCACAGGCAGGAGCTGGAAGTGGATAGATAGTTGATATCTTGTTCGGTTGCCTCTCTCGCACTCTTTAAGTCAGTTTTGGGTAAAAAGATTGGAACAGAGGAATGGGAAACAGAAAGAGAAAAAGAAAAAGAATCGAAGAGAGATGCACAGGAACATCGCACAATCTAATTCAAGATGATATTGCTAGAGATGGCCAATTCTATTATGTTATAACTCAGATTGCTGAATCCATGCCTCGAGCTAACTTGGAAGTTGGACCTCTAGGATATGATGGGAGCAAAGTTTCAAGATTCAATGGATTCAAAAAGCAGAAGCAAATCAGTCGAGGCCGCCACTTTGGTTGATGAGCTTAGCAAGATGAAAGTTGAATTTTGATACTCAATCATAGAGAATCTCTTCAAGTTTGTGAAGCCAAATACAGTCGATTTTCTCCTCAGAAGACTAAGTTTGGTTAGATCCAAGCGCAAGGGATGGGTTTAAAAGTTGAAGTTATGATCGTCATTATTGGCTCGGAATATGATACAATATGTCTGTGGTTGGTCGGGAGAAAACCACAAAGCTCAATCAAGACTCAAAAGTTCACCTGAATAAAAGAAGAAAACTCAAATTCAAACGAATAATTGGATCACGGGAAAAACTCAAGATAATTGGACCTCAGATGTAAAAGACAAAGACGAACGAAAAGATTAAAATATATTTTGTAAATAATAATATTGAACAGAGAAAAGGTGAAGAAAATGTTATTATTGTTTTTCACCTAACCTTCTTGTTACTATTTCGCTGGAAGTGGATTGAGTCATTATTACTATTGTTAACCTTGTTGATGTTTTGCCAATAACAAAGAAAAAGAAGGAAGACCATAAATTGAAATGTGAAATATAACCTATGAGTCTTTTTAGTGCTTACAAGAAGTTGGCACCCAATACTAAATTACTTTTCCACCTGTTGCTCCTAGTTACTGAGAATAGACCTGTTGCATTGGACGAGATTGTGAGCGTTGCGTGGCAAATTTTGTTGTATCTAAAAGTTTGGTGAGAAGCGAAGTGATAAAAGTTTCACGCGATCGAGTGGCTCAAGGTTACGCAACTCCGTTTGAGTGATTCGATTTGATTGGCATCGGCACTGGCACTAACATTGGAGAGAATTACCGACGACTCTATCCAATCATCTTGCCAGCAATAAGTAATCACAAAGAGTCACAACAACAACAACAACAACCACAATGTCGACCTCTCGAAAGTTTGTATGTGTGATTGCAAACGCGAATTAGCCCCGAAAACTTTGCGCATTCCGTTGCCTTTGTGACTTGGCAATTCCAAATCTTGCAACAGTCGTCGTTGTGGCCAAAGCCACAAACTGGCGACTTATTGCGTAAATTTGCAAAGCGTATTAGCGTGATAGATTCAGTCACATAGTCTAGTCCATTTAACTGGCGAATCTTTACCTTTAGCGTATGAGAGGTGGAGAGAAAAAATCAAATTTCGTTGAGGGCCCCAAACGTTCTCGAAAGAGAGGAGAACGAGCAGAAGATGGAAAAGAGAAATCTCATTTCGCACCGAAACCAGGTAAACCAAAGAGAGGAAGGAGGAGGCTAAGAAGAGCAATCGTTAGTTACAGGTGGTTGATGGTGATCAATCATCATCGGTCAGTTGCGAGCGTTCGCAAGACTTTGCTTTGCGCGAGTAACTCTCGGCGCTAGCACAAAACCTCGCCGATTTCAGGTGAATCTTGAACTTAAATCCTCGAGTTCCAAGCGAAAGTCTTCTGTTGTTGTTGTTGTTGTTGTTGTTGTTGTTGTTATTGTTGCATCGCTTTGTATATCCAGTGCAAGATGGGTCTTCTAGCTTTCTATCCAAAGTTAGAAGTTTATATAATACATATTCCATTTGGAGCCACCTGTTTGAATCGAATTGATTATTATCATCATTGCAATATTAGTTGGAGAGTTAATTTATATTGCGCTTTCTAGGCGGCGCACTAGTCAGCATGAGCATCTCGCAGCCGACAAACGGAAAATCAGTGCGAGGGGCGCGTGGACGCATGCGCAACTATACAAACGCATAACCAGTGACCGCTGCGATGGGTTGTTGCAGCCGCGTGGATGTTCTTTTTGTGTGGCCATTTGAATTTTAGAACGCGACGAAGAAGGAAGCTCATCTTATTTAATATTATATTATATTATATTTCTCTTGTTGTTGCTGTTGTTGTTCTTTTGTCAACCGAGACACAGCAACACAGACGCGTGCCACTTGCTCGTGCTATTACGTCACAGTTTCCACAAGAGAATATCAACACAAGATCTCTTAAGTCACAAGCCTCAAGAGAGAAGTAGAGCGACCGAAGGGGATTTGCAAGATTCGAGAGATCGCAAGCTTGACAATCAGATTACATTCAAAGCAAAGAGGTTTACAAATAGAAAAATCAAAATCGATTCCAATCAAAGTCAAGAGTTCGATTCTATATCAAGGGAATAAATAAAATAACAGCCAAGACAAAATCGAATCAAGATATTGAAGAGCAACATTTTCTCGTCCACTACCAAGAGGCGAGTGGATTAGTTTCACAAAGGTAAGTGGATTTTCGAATTATATTTAAGCTTTTATTCAAAGCTCAGGGGAGCAAATTCTATTCTCTCTCTCTCTATCATTCTATTCAAATTATTCTCATACGGAGCTCATTAGACGAACTGATTGCTCTTACAAATTACGCTGCAGCTTATTAACTGAACAACGTTTAGCGAAACTGCAAAACTTCACTGGCAGTGAGCCATAAGATGACCGAATCTCGTGTGAGCTCGTCGCAGTCTTTTGCTCCCATCGTTCGCTCTGCCATTTTGTGCGCCTTAATCCAGGATGTCGCAAATCCAAGTTTATGCGAAGCAAGAGACAAAGAACTCAGTGCAAAAAGGAGAGGAGAGCTTAAGGTTAGGAAATATTATAGCCTGGCCAGATTTCAGGTGAAAGAAAGGACAATGGCGTCGCGATGTTGCTTGCATTTTGGGCCGGAAATCGCGTTGCGTGCGCAACCTAATTAGGCGGTGGTTGCTTGCCTTTGCTCTCTGGCTGATATGCGTCGTCGTCGTCGTCAGCTTCGCGAGTTTGCCTCTCGCCTCTCATCGCGACTCGCGAACAGGAAACTCGAGCTCACCAAGCAAAACAACAAGCGACAAGCTGGCCACCACTTTGTGGTGCCTCCTCTCTCTCCCTCTCGAGGTATCGGGTTTCATATTTTGCAGGCGTCACCAGCGAGTGGCCAGGTTTAGTTGGGCTCTCGGGCTGGTGAGTCAGTTGGCCACAATTCATTATTAGGTTCGAAGTTGGTGGCCAGGTAAGCGAATAAGCGAGCGAGCGAGCGAGCAGCTGAACGGTTTGTTGTTGTTGATGTTTGGGGGCGCAGCTTTTCTTTCCTCTCGCTTTCAGGTAAGTGGCGAGTGGGCCAAAGTAATCGCGTTATTTCATATTTTTTCAACCTCAGAGCTAAAGTGCCGGCCGCTTGTGGCTTGAATTGGGTCTGGTCCAATGTTGAGAGCCGACGAGCAACTTCGAGGTGGCCGAGCAAGAAACATGAGCGAGAAATAATTTGCTAGATTATTGGCGTCGGCGGCCAGCGGTGGTTGTGGCGATGATGGTTGTGTTGAGCGCATAGCCAGTGAGTTTGAGGCACGCAAAATTTCGCAAGGAAAACAGTGAGGCAGAGAGAAGGAGAAAAGGGAGACAGCGACGAGCAACCGAGGGAACTAATGATCAAGTCCAGTTGCTCAAGTTTACCTGGCTGCTGCCGGCTCCACTGGCCGCAGTGGCGGCGGCAACCAACTCGAGAGCAAAGGTAAAGTGCCGCCGGACTTTTGGCCGTGGCCATGACTCTGGGACTTCTACTTTGCCTATCCACTCGCCGCGAGTTAAAGACAACAAGTCCAGTTGCGAGCTCCTCCCACTTGCTGCTCCGGAGAGTATGAAGTCCGAAGTTCGAATTGGAAGCCGGCCGGCGGTTCCCGAAGATGATGAGTCAGCTGTGTGGTCCGGGAGGAGGATCTGTTGGCCGCCGCCGCATACCTGAGCTGTGCGGCGCAGTCCATCATTTCTTACCTGCAAACTGCAGCCGAGTTGTTGCTCATTGCAGCGCGACGCGAGAGAAACCTTCAAGCTGGAGAAAAAGGCAGACTATTCTGGTGGAAGCATGCCTTTATTGTGCCCAACAACCAGCCAGCCAGCCAACCGTCTGACCATTGTTGTCTGTGGGGCCTTCCGAGTCGCGAGCCTCGACAGCCGACGAAAGCCAAGCGGCGGTGGGCCGGCCGCTTGGCTTTTCATTGGCCCACCACCGACGGCACTATTACTTTGCTAGCTCTCTTTCTCTCCTCATTCGGTGTGTGAATTTTCCCCTGAGCCAATCGGCGGGCGAGATGGTTGCTCGTCATTTCGAAAAGACGGATCGACATGATAATAACATTAAGGAGCCGCCAGGTAGGCTCGTGATCGGTCGATTCAACAGGCTGGCGCTGTGGCTCGCGAGGCAAGTCGATTTGTTTCGGCTTCATTTTTTGAGGCCACTCGCAACGTTTTTCCTCGAATATTTCTGCCAAATTCTCGGTCAGTTGGAGAGCAGCGGGCGCTTGTTGCGCTTTTCACCTTCGCTTCTCTCCAACTATTCACCTCTTATTATTACAATCTAAAATGGGCAACTCGAGGAACTCACAAGAGGCGGAAATGAGATCGTGCAGTGGGCTATTGTGCCATTACTGTTGGTCATTCTATCGCTTTCAGTTTGGTTAGCAAAACCACAATTCCGGACGCCCAACCGAGTCGAGATGAGTGCTCTCTTTTCTGATGTTGCTCTCTTTACCTCTTGACTTCGATGTTGTTTTGGTGACCACACGTATAGTTGACATCGAGTCAGTTAAAAACGAGAACCATTTTACTCTTATTCATCCGTTTGAAGCTAAGTAAGAGGCAGGAGCAGCAGCAGCAACAACAACAACAATACGATTGAAATCAATTAGTCTCAAATGGCATGTTTAAGCATGCAAGTTGCTCTTTTGGCCGAATCATTGGCTTGCTGCTCTTTTCCAGCCTCCGACTGTTACACTACCAACACTACGAAACAGTGAATTAATGTGCGTGTGTCGTCGTCGTTGTGGCTGCCAAAAGCAGCAGACTGCTCATTTGGTTTATTCTGGTTATTAGTTAAACTCAAAAGCAAGAGCAGCCAAAGAAATTAGCCACTCGCTTGTTGTTGTTGCTCGTAAAAAGCCCCAGCACAATGCGACTTTTTTCCCTTTTGAGGCTCAACCATCCACAAGCAAGAGGCCAACAGGAACCAGAAAAAAGAGCAACCGAACTCGCCACGCATCAAACCAGCCGGTTGGTTTGCTCGTCTGTCGGTCGTTTGGGTTTGTTGTTGGCCAGCTGCCGGTGACGTGAGAGAATGCAAGCGAATCGGGCAACCAAATTTAGCATCTAGGATCCCGAATATCATAGTAGTAGTAGTAGTAGTAGTAGTAGTAGTAGTAGTAGTAGTAGTAGTAGTAGTAGTAGTAGTAGTAGTAGACCTCGTTTAGTTGCGTCAAACTCTTGAGAGCTTAAATTTCGCTAACTAAGCGGCCGACTTTTTGCTGGCCTCTGTTTTATGTTGATCTTAATCCTGAGGCGAGATTCGAGGGGCGAGTGAGAAAGAGAAAAAACACGCACTTAACTTGGGATCCAAGATAAGAAAAGTACCTGTCGATGGACGAGATTTGCATAATGAGACTGCCTCAGTTTTCTCTCTGTGTCTCTTTAGTTCTGCTCTTCAGGTTTAAAATTTACTTGGAATCTAAGACATCGACGACAACGACAGCAACGCCACTCATCAGTTGCGCTTTTTACTGCCACTTAAATCTTTCACCAGCCACTTGTCTGGTTTCACTCGCAACTCACCTGGCGCTTTCTTACTCCTGAATGGTCATCATGATGATCCACTCAAAAGAGCAGCTCTGCTCACGTGAAAACGATCGAACGAGAAAGTTGCGACTGTTGGAGGTTGAGTTGCTTACCTGCTCGCAGCAGGTAGAGCTCTTTTTATCAATCTCAGGTAAAGTTACGCGCGCAACACACACGAGCTTCAACGAAAGACGAGAGAGGACGAAGAAGCTGCAAGAGCAACTCAGGTGGCCATCAAACCAAACGGTTTTCATTGTAATTTAAACTCTTCGGCCGTAAACCTGGCCGTCGCTGCTCCAACCGAAGGTCGGCTCTGGTTTCTTTTTATGAGGTTATCTCAGGTAAACATTGATCATCGCCACCACAACGGACAGGCAACGACAACCTGCAGATTTCCTGGTCAGCTGGCGATGGTTTGGTTTTATTGTTTCCAGTGGCTTTCATGTCGGCGACAACGCCAGCGACTTCAATGACGACAGACGCAGCAAAGCTAACCCTTGTTTTTTGCAACAACCGGCCGGAGCAATCCCATTCAGCTCCAGTGAACTTTGCAATGGTTTCCCGTGATTCGCTTGTGACCGCTGCTGCTGCTGCTTGTGGTTGCTACGCTGTGTTTAAGTTTCACCTGACGTTTTTTTTGCGCAAAGCTTAGCGGCCAGGTAACTTCCGGAGTAAACACACATCGCCCCCATGGGCCCCAAATACAATGACGGATGTGAGAGGCAAGCTGAATCGATTGAGTCTCAAATCCGCTGGGGCCAGTGAGAGTTGGTATCGTTGGTTTGTAGCAACTTGCACTAGTTCCTGTTTTATTCTGTTGCGTTCCGCCTCAAATCAACGCCGCTTATTGTTGGGCCACCCGGCTGCCGAGCAACCATCGCAGGTGCTATTGAGTCCCTCGCTTGAGCTCGATCCATTTGCATTTCCTCCTTGCCGCTGCGCTCTTTGGTGGCTGGCCGACCGGCCAACCCAACAGTCAGACAGCCAACGAGCATAGTGATGTGATTGTCAATTGCAGCAGTCGTTGCGCGCGAGGGGGACAGAGAGAGAGAGCAACTGCCAATTGTCCGGGGCGCCACTTTCGGTTGCGCAGATGGAACCGGAAGTTAAGCTCGCTTGCCATTCGGTTTGGCCTCTCGTATCGATGAGTCTACGGATCGAAATGAATGCGGCAGGCGAGGTGAGGTGAGTCAGGTATTGTGAGTGAGGTGTGTAGAGCAAATGATTAATTTGCGCGGCCCAGAGGGAACACTCTACATTTGCAGTCACGGCCGCAGCCGCAGCAACCACCGTCGCCGCCACTATCGCAGCCAGGGAAACGCCGGCCGAGATTCAGCTTCAGCCCGAGACAATGGAAACATGCCTCTAAAGCTCAGGCCAGCCAGCTGCTCTGTTGCATTGTTGTATTATTATTAGTACTAGCAGTAGTGGTGGTAGTAGTGGTTGTTGTTGTTTCTGACGTTGTTCGACTTAACTGCAGGTAAAATGACGAGCATTGTGAAAGCTCACCTGTTTCGTTGCTCTGTCCACTAGCTCGTTTCCACCCCCTAAACTTGACCACAGAATGATCCCTCTATCGCTTTCAGTGGCCGTGAGATGAAGTGAGCAAAGTCAGGTGCAATATGAGCAGCAGCAGCAGCAGCCGCGCGACGACTATTAGCGTGCGACGACCACCAAGACGAATGTTAAATTAGTCGGCATTCGCCTTTTATTCTCTCTTCATTTGACTAGATGTTGTTGCGCAACATCTTCGCAGCTAGCCATTCTTGAATCTCTCGCTCGACTCTTCATTCATGACTCTCTGTCTCTCTCGGAAAATACGCTTTTGCGCGTCCACTAAACTGGATGTAAATTCCCACTCGTTTCCCCTGGTCAGTCTGTTGAAAGACTTTAGAGGGCCACTGAAAAGACATGACATCCAAGGCACAACAAACGGATAGGCAAATCATCTAGTGTCTAGCTAGTCGAAGCGTCTCTCGTTGTATTCAATTTTATCCTCTTCTCCTCCTCCTCCTCCTCAGTCTTATGATATTACTATCACCATTTTCATTTCTATTTTATCCCAGGAGAACTTGTCGCTCGCTCTCATTATTCCTGCAGTAAAATAAAACTTCCTCTCCTCACTTCTTGTATCAAATCGAGAGATGAGAGTTCACTTCTCCCATTGGAGCTTTTTTCCAGTTGGTCGGCCGGCCGGCCAACTTGAATCGAGGCGCAACTAGCGGCCAGTTGAAATCGAGCGGCCGGCCAAACTGCTAGTTGCATAATAATTTCCGCCTTGAGCAATAAAGCAAAACTCGTCGCCGTCTCTCTTTCTCTTGGAGTATCTCTTTTATGCTATCTATCGCGCAAATAATCTGATTTAACGCGCCAAGCTGATCTAGCAAACCAAAGCGAAGAGAGGATACCCTCTGCTTTCGAGTCAAAGCTGAAGCTCAGTCCAGCTTCGAGTTAAAGGAAGGAGGAGAAATTTAGACTAGATGTGTGACATTAGACTCGAGACTCTCGACAACTTCGCCCAAACTTGTCGCTCCAGTTGCCTTGTTTCGTGTCATGAATGAGCGTTGTATTATTATTATTATATTTATTATTATTATTATATCATTACTATCTTGCTTGTCGCCGAAACAAACTGGCCGCCCGCTTTACTGAATGGAGAGTCTTCGTCGCCATGTTGACGCCAATGTAAATGCGTTTGCCATACGGCCGTTGGTTTCCATTGCATAACATCTGAATCAGAGCTGAAATGACATTACTTTACGTTTCGCTAATTAGCCGCGCAAATGATGATAGCTGAGCTCCATCTTTCTGTTGAATCTTGCACTTCCTAATGCACCGTGTATTTACACAGCAACTAACTAACTAACTAACTTTTCAATGATCTATCCTTTCTAACTTGACAACCTCAATCTTAATCTGAATTTAAATCTGAACCAGAAACCTTACAGAAGAGATAGAACCACTGAAACCAAAACAAACTCGGGCCAAAAGTTTCGAGCTAAAAGTTTCGAGGAGAGGAGAAAAGTCCAATTATCGTCTTATAGGGACAGATTTCACTGGAATAAAACCAAGTGGTGGAAAATTATTAATTAAGTGGCGCAACTAATTGACAAGAGAGGAGCGCAAAAGTCGTTACCATGGATTGCGATCATTTTTTGAGCTCGACTTGCTGCTCATGCTGCGCTCGCCTCGGTCGGCTAACTTGCAATTGTAAGAAGTGGGCTAGTCGACGGGAGATCATTGAATCAAGTGACCACAAGCAAAGTAACCAAAGGCGACAACTTGAATGTGATGATTGTTGCCTAAGAGATGGAATCTCAGGAATGAGAGAGAGTAAAATGAGCAGCTCGAAAATAAAGACAAATGGTAAGGGAAAGGGAAATAAAAATATAAACAGCCAGAGAAACAGAAACAAATGTGATCAACACAATCGAAGCCAATTAAGCGCGAGAAGTTTAATCTCGACGTCGTCATCTATTATATTATTACTATTACTACTAGCATTTACACAATTACAAGTTATTGAAATAGAATCGGCACTAATTGCAAGTGGCAGTCCTCACAACTCGAGCCAAACGACCACCACAATTATAGTCGATCATCGTGATCATCACTCAAGCTTCTTGCAAACTGGCGGCAATTCAAACCAAAATAGGAATCACAATAATATCAATAATAATAGAAACAATAACAATAACCCTGATGACGTTACGCTGGCCACTTTGGCCTCGTTGCATCTGCAGCCAAGCTACGCTTATGGCGCGCGCAATAAATCGATCAACTTCACCCACTTGACGGTGGACGAGTCCACGGGTTCCATTTACGTGGGCGCCACCAATTGGCTCTTCCAATTGTCGGCCGTCAACTTGAGGCCCGAGGTTGCGCTTAAAACTGGCCCATCGAGTGGCGAGTCGCAGCAGCGCGATTGTGCGCCAGCCGATTGCTTGAGTCAGATAGCTCACATTGACGCGAGTTCATTGCCGATGCACCACAACTTGCACCACAACTTGCACCACCACCACCAATCGTCGCTGGACCAACAGCAAACAAGTGGCCGCTCGTTTATGGCGCGAACCACCATGCACACGGCCAATGGATACACCAATATCAATGGCACGAGCCAACAGCAGCAGCAGCAGTTCCTATCGCCTCTCCACAAGCTGGCGAGAGCGCCGATCTCTCAAGCTCAAGCGCAAGCTCAAGTGGCCACGTCGACGCCGAGCGGAAGTCAGGTGCACAATAATAATTATAACAAGCTTTTAACATTGGACCAGGATTCCCGACAGCTAATTGTTTGCGGGTCGCTCAATCAGGGGGCGTGTCGGCGGCACCAGCTCGGACAGTTGGCCAATTACAGTGATCTAATTCCATTGCCTGTGGTGTCGAACGACGAGCACTCGTCGAGTGTTGCGCTGGTTGTCGGTGGCGGGCCGGCCAGCGGTGGCTCCACTTCCGGTTCCACTGGAAAGAGGGCGCCAATTTTGTATGTGGCCGCAACCAATAGCCGGCTCGGTCCGTATCGTGAAATGGTGCCAGCAATTAGCGCGCGTCACCTGGATCAATCGCAAGCGCGAGCAATGCAAATTATCGAACGCTCATTCACCGACTCGGCGCGAGTGGACATCTCCTTTGAGTTGCGCGACTATTACCTGGTTAATTACATTCACACCTTTCAGCACAACGATTACATTTACTTCGCCACCGTTCAGCGGAAGTCACCGCTGCGACAATTGGAGGAGTGGGGCTACATCAGTCGGCTGGCCCGCTTGTGTTTGAGTGACCTCTCGTTCCAAAGCTACAGTGAGCTAACATTGGAGTGCCGTTCAAATGAAAACGGAGACCCAATGATGACGAGCAACGGCAACGGCAATGGCAATGGCAATGGCAATGGAAACAGACAATCAAGTAGTGGAAATCAGCAGCAGCAGTCAACTGAAATCAATTACAATCTACTGCAAGATGCCTACCTGACGCCCGCTAGCTCGCACCTGGCCGCCCAACTTGGCATCCGAGCGCAAAGTCAGGTCTTCGTGGGCGCATTTGCTCAATCGCGCGACCATACGACCAAAACCCAACAAAAGTCAGCCTTGTGCTTGTTTCCAATGGACCGAATCGAGCAAAAGTTCAACGAAAACATTCATCTGTGTTACAATGGAAGCCTAAAGGCGCGAAACATGAACTACATCGCGGGCAGCGTCAACGATTGTCCGAAACCGGGGGTAAGTATTCCTTTTTCTCCTCTCTCTCTCTCTCTCTCTCTTGTCTTGTATTAGGTAAAATCACGTTACGTAACACACAAACTTGGTGCAAACAATTTCCATTGCATTGCCTTCGGCTCACTACCTTGTACCCACCGACCAGCCAAGTTGCTCTTTTCGGCTATCGGGTGTCAATTCGCATTTTCGACACTCACTCAGGGAAAAATCACTTGAGCGTACAAATACACGAGCAAGTCCATTACCTCTTTGGGCTAATAGCAATAGCTTGGTACGTCATCCGTCTTGGTACCACCGTTTCCGCTTTCCACTCCTCACTAGTCGTAGTCGTGCGTCGTTTTGGTTTCAAACTGAAACTTTGCCTTCAAGACTCGTGATGACAAGCCCGCGAGTTAGAGGATCACTGGCGTCTATTTGTCGTGGCAGTGGACGGGGTCGTTGTGTCACAAGCTCGCTGCTCAGCTTAGCGTGAATCTTGGTGATCAAAAGTTGCGCCTTTGGACTAGAGTTGGGCAACTGCAAATTATTTTCACGTTTATCTAACTCTCGTTGCTCAGTTAGTTGTTTGGTCGGTCGGTCGGTTGGTTTCCTTGACTAGCACTAAGTTCAGTGAGCAACCAACATGATCAACTCTCATCTCTCAAAGACGAGATTACACAGCGCAAGACCTAGCTTCGGCGAAGAATCCATCAAAACACTAGACCCGCGGACATTTTCACGCGCCGCCAGGCGCCAAGCGGAAGTGCCTAGACGAGGCTGAAAGGGTCGCCAGCTAGCTAAGCGATTGATCTTCTTTCTTGCACGAGTTCATATTCATTACTCGAGCTAGTGGCAGTTTAATCCTCGAAGCAGAAACTCAATCACAATCCAGTCGGCGAGCGTCAAGTGGCTAGGGTAGCAGCAGTTGTAGCGGCTGCAAGAGGAAATGAGCATTCGGCTCCGCTCGTCAAACTAATACAATGACTATCTGACTAACAGTGAATTTCGATAAGAGTTAGCATTGATCTCGGCGAGATAAATAGAAATTTATTTGTATGTTGGCTTGGCAAGGCGCATAGAGACTCCCCCTCTACTTGCCACTACCATTGCTTCCATTCGAAGCGGATTTGTCGTTGCCCACTCGTTGGTCGGGCGAGCCACAATGTCGCCCAGCTAGTTGGTTGCCTTGTTGCGGTAATTTGGGTTTAATGGGCCAGGGGCAAATTCGTTTACTGGTTTGGGCCAAGCCACTAGCGCGCGAGGGAACGGTAATCAGTTTGCCCCTTTGCCGCCCGCGGGTCTAGCTGCTGGTGCTTCGGCTGCGGCTCAAGTGGTTGGCTGCTTCGTTTCTCGTTTCATTCCATTCTCTTCCTCTCTTTTCTGTTTCAGTTTAGTTGCAATCTGTTGTCTGCATATGCCAATATACAAACAAATAAACGATTCGAAGCAACCAAGACGAATGACGTCGCTACTTCTGTTGCCGCCGCCGCCAATCAGTGTGATTAGTTTCTGCTCGTCGCAGTGGCGAATCTTTAATGAACGGCCGCCAGCCGAGGTGATGGGCACGAAATGGACTGCAGTGCGGTCCGGGGACACTATGCAACGCGAACCATTCAATTGTCAAGTGGCCAGCAATGCAAAGCGAGTCTCTTATTTGTCAAGCGAGAGTTGGAGGCGACTAATTGGACCCAACGAGCCTCTGATTTGCATGCTCATTTGAGAGTGCAACTCTCCAGTGCTTGCGAGTCGATTTGACAGGAAGTGCACTGGCTTTCTCTATTTCTCTCCCCTCGAACCCGACCACCTGTTTAATTGGACTCACTTCGCAGCAAGATCTCCAGGTGGTCTAGTCGCCAGAGGCAAACTTCTTGCGGCCAATGGATTTCTTGCTACCCCTCGGAGGCGCGATAACAAGCTACCAGTTCGTTTTGTTATTTGCCATTGTTGTTTGCAAGGAGCATACATTATCACGAGACATTAGCGCGTCCAGATCTCAGCAGCAAGTTGGCTGGCCGCCGAGTTCTGCTTGCTAGCATTTGGTGTCGGTCGAAAGTAGGAGTGGCTAGTGCAACTTGCAACTCAACACGTCAACGAGCCGCTAGCTAATTCATAATTCATCGCCACACATTCCCATTCAGTAGCAGTGACTCACTCGCTCGCTCTAGCCAATTGACCACTAAGAGTGGATGCCGAGGCGGAAGCGGAAGTGTGCCGTCGGTTGGCAAGTTGGCGCGCCAGTCTATTCATAAACTTTTCCCAACACTTGAATGTATCGAGTTGATTGGTCGCCCAAATTAGCGACCCTCTTTGTGCGCCGAATCTCGTTGCAAGAGCGCACTAATTTACGAAACTTTGGCCAGCATCAACTAAACTCAACTCACACGACCAAACTAGATGCCAATACGAAGCTCGCAGGCACCGGAAATCTAATTGATTTCCGCTCCATTGGACCAACGAGGGGGCGAGACACGCGCGCCGCTTCCGGTTCGTTGCCATTGATAGCAGCTACAACAGCAACAACAACAACCACCACCACGAGATGCGCGAGAGAGATAGAGGCTCAGGTATCAGCGGCAGCTAGCAGCTAGCAAGCGATTGTTGTTTATCGGAGCGGAAGTTGATTGGAAAATTTTATGTAAACTACTGCCACTATCTCTGTTACTTGCTAGTTGTCGCTGCTTCCCCATTACTTTTCGTCAGATCGAGTTAGTTTTTTTTCTTTAACCAACTCTACTGTCGTTGCTACAGGCAATAAACTTGCGAGTCTCGACTGCCACTGCCGTTGCTGCTCTTACGTAACGGTAACAAGATGACCACAACAAAGGTAATTCAATTTTATGCCCCAATGATGTGGACTCTCTCCCTTCTTCTCTCGTTCACTCCAGTCCGCGCTGGTGGGCGAGTTTATATTCCGACCGAAATATATGAAGAAGGAAATGGGCTGACTTTTAGTGGTTTTAGTCACCACTGGCCAGTCTATTTATTGCATTGTCCTTTTCTCATTTCGTTTGCTTCTGGGCAGTGCGAGCTAGAAGCAATCCAACTGATGTCAAACCGACTGACCGACCGACCGACCGACCGAGCTGATCGGTAGGCTCAGTGTTGGTGAAAATACTGTCACATGTATTGAGTAGCGAGTTTTATGTGTTGTTGTGTCCACTTTCAAACCATCCAACTTTTGCCGCTGGAAACTGGTAGCCTCCGAAGTGAGCTCCCAAACTGAACCAAACTTTAGCTAGTTTATATTCTTCGCCACGCACCCGGCAAAACTATCTTATGGCAACTTTGAAACCGGAAGCCGGCGAGAGTAACTCGAGAGCAGTGAGACTAGAGTTATGATTAAAATGTGGTGGTTGCTGTGCGATAACAACGACAACGACGACGACAGTGACTACAATCTCACTGTCGTCTCACATGATATTAGCCGTCGAAGCTCGTGAAAGTCGTTGTCCTCCTCAAAGTTGACTGCCGATAGCCACTGGTTACGTAACGAGCGAGAAAGTCAGTGAAACCAATCGACTGGTAGCTGGTTGCTCGTTGCTCGTTGCTACGAAGCACATAAACTTTCTCGCCTCAGATTCCCCTAGATTCCAACATACAAACCAAACTAGACTAAGCTAAACTTTGGTGCTGGCCAGAGGGAAAACCAAATATTTGACTGCTATTCTCTCGATGCCACTAAAACCACCGCCGCCGCTGCAACCACCGAGCGGCCAAGATTCCGGCTAATGGGAATTGACACACGAGCTTTAGATTGTTGGGCGCCGCCAACTAGCAGCACACATTCCCTCTCTCTCCCTCTAGCGCAAGTGTGTAAACATTCTAGCCATTCTTGCATCTGCTTGCTCAATGTGTGCAGAGGAAACTTATGCTAGCTTGCTGGCCGGCTATTGGGAAAGAGTGGAAGAGAATGCCGCCAGCTAGTGTGGTAAGTGAGGCAAGCTCTTAAAACTCTTTATCTCTACTTTAACTCGCCTTCTCTCGCTGCTGTTTAGTTGAAAAGTTCTCACTTAGTTTCGCGTTGCTTGCAAATCCACTGCAACTCGGCCGCTTGGGCCGGCGGCTGGCAAGCGGAAGTTGCGGCGGAAGTGAACTACTGAGGGTCTTGGTTTAAAGGCGCTCGTCTTTGCAACCAAGGGATTGGGCTAGCGTTGAGCAAGTTGCTCGCTTGCAATGCCGCGAGCTCGGAGTTTCTAGTTTGTGCCTGCGAGACAAACTTGAGACAAAAACAGTGACACGAGTTGGCTTTAAAGCCTGGTGTTTCTGTATGCGCATTGGCCAAAGTCTCTCCCTCTTTCTCTGGCTCGCGGGCTTTTGTTTCGAGGCCGGCGACTGCTAAACCAGTGGGACCACAACTACGAGGACGACGATAAGCTGAGTTAAGTTGAATTGAGTCCACATGCGTCGCTCCCACTGGCGCTCTGGAAATTAAACGACGACTGCCACTACGTTCTTCTCGGCAAGGACACAACCAGACCAAAAGAAAGTGTGACGCAACCAAAGCAAGCGATCGGAATCATTAATCATTTATATCAAAACTCGGGCGGCGCGTGGCCGGCGCACGGTGCCACTCAGTGCGCCGGTGGTTCGTGGCGCTCGAGCTACTGGCCACAAACCCTAACAGGCGGGATAGCGGGCGAGCGAGCGAAGTGCTCGAAGCGCAATCAGCGACGGCGACTGCAATGAGCAGTAGCAAGTAGCAAATTGCAAGTCGAAAGTTGGAATAAGAGCGAGTTTCTCAACCAGCCGCTAAAGTTTCAAATGAAATCTCGGCTGGAATTCCGCGCTTGTCACCTAGCCAGCTTGCCAGCGCCACTGGCTCGCCAGCTGCAGTGGGGCAAAACAGCAACTGATACAATTTGTCGCTCACCTGGCGCCACTAGCAGCAAACACTCAAGTTAAATCAATTAAGTTGTAGCACAGGTGAGGCGAACCTCTTTGGCTAGGCCCAGCTAGCTAAGGCGCAAAGTCAGCTGTTCCGAAAGCCGGGTGGCCGACTGGCAGAAACTCATCTGAAATTAATATCTCGAACGAGCAGACGAGCGAGCGAATCGGTGAACCCAGCAGCTAAAATAGAATCACCGCAAAAGCAAAGGACACTTGCAATGAGCATTGGCACCATTAGCTAACTTTGCAACCAACAAAAGCCTCTCGTTTGCATAGTCAGCCATTTGAGGCCACTCATTAGACCGGCCACTGGGATTGCTCTTTTATTTTTGCTTGCAAAAAGCGAGCATCAACTCCAATTTTTCCATGGATCTTGCTCGCTCTTTGTTTGTTTTCTCCATCTTGACTAAATCCAAACACAGCATCTTCATTTGCATTCGCTCGCGGCGAACGCCAACTGAACTTGAGAGAAAGCCGACCAACGAAACAACCACCGACTGTCTCAGGTTTCTCGCCCACGAAGACTATGAAAATCGGTCGCTGATCCTCACGCACCGAGTTGTCAGCGCTGCATCGAAATCATTTCACTCGTTTACGGAAGAAGGAGAAGCTTGAAGCGACGTTAGTGCTCAATAAAGCGACGCCTACTTCCGGTTGACGGGAAACTTTAGACTAGACTCTTGGAGTTTGGGGACTAGCAGATTTGAAGAGACTGACAAAATCTCAACAACTCCGTCTCGCCTTTCAAATTGGTCGCTTTATTTTCATGCTTCCCGTTTGATGCTCACGCGGCACTGGCGTGCTTACCGTGTGCGCAAAATATGAAGCCCGAGATTTGGGAGTTTAGCTGGCGGAGAAAAGTCACTTCCGTCGTCGCGTGCAAGCAGAGACACAACAACAAACTTTTTGTCCTCTCGTCGAGTGTAAGCTTCAATTGAATAATAATCTCGCTCGCTTATTGACTGCTCTCCACTCACTCTGCCACTTTACTCCCACCAACTTGCGCGCC
Organism: Aculops lycopersici; assembly: GCA_015350385.1. Lineage (NCBI taxonomy): Eukaryota > Metazoa > Arthropoda > Arachnida > Trombidiformes > Eriophyidae > Aculops > Aculops lycopersici. Next base: position 497,455 of record WNKI01000005.1, on the reverse strand, counting down.
GCCAACTGTCCGCCAAAGTAGACGAGTGCGCCGAAGACTCCGATGACAACGCCGACAACTTGAGCCGCGGCAACTTTTTGCTCGCTCATATCGGAGAGCAGAAATGGCTCGGGAGAGAGAGAGAGAGAGAGAGAGAGAGCAGAATCGACCGGAATAGAGCCACTCGAGAGCCGGGCGAGTGAGAGCGCGACGAAATTGATTTGTCGGCTGCTGAGGATGAATGATGGGCGCGTAATGTCGTCGTCGTCCTCGTTGTTGTTGTCGTCTAGTTGGCGACGATATACAACGGCGCATCAAGTCGGAGGCGCTAGGCGCTCGTTGCGCGCTTAGAGTGCAGAGGACCTAGCGACTGGCCAAGCGACCAAATTGCGAGTCGTTTCGCTCGCTTACCAACTCTCTCTCTCTCTCTCTCTCTCTCTTTTGCTCATCGTTTTGACCAACGCAGCGCAAATTACTTGATTATTACGGCTAATCAATCAAACTGCAACTGCGACTTGCCGTTGCAGTTGCAGTGGCGAGCAGAACGCCGGAGGAGGGTAATAATTTGCCTTGCGTTGCCGTATAAAACTAGCCAGCAGTTTGGCTGACTGCTCGGTCCCTTAGAAGTCTCTCTGTGCAACTGTTTCCACTTTAGGCCACTGAAACTCAACCGGAGAGTCAAAATATATAGAGAAACACATCTCGTTTGTTTCGCCTTCTCGCTTTGCTATCTGATGTCTGCGAGTTTGATGCTGCACTTGCATCACACTCCCTCTCCTCTCAGACAAGCAACAGCAAACTCTTTTCCAGTTTCTTGAATGGTGCCAGTCATCACTGGTTATGCGGTCGACGCTCGATTTGTTAACCGAGCAACGGCAATCCGCTCGGGAATTGGCGGCTCCTCGGCTCGCGGCCCACTGTTTGCGCACAACAGTTAGCAATTGAATCATCCGCAAACTGGCACTTGCATCATCTCTCTTCCATCATCCGCCGCACACCAAAGAGCTGGAATTTGGTCGCGTGGCCGGTTAGTTGCGTAACTCTCGCTCCCTAACTCGAATGGTGGCAACTGTTGTTCAAATTGGATGAGCTGCAAGTGGAATGGAGAAGGCAACGGTGGCGGCAGCAAACAAACTGTGGCCGCAATAATAATAAATTACTCTTCTCGCTTTCGTTCGTCATTTCGTCTAGTTTGCTTGCAAACTCATCGCTTTAGTCTCTAGTCAGAGTTAAAGATAAGGATGAAGTTGGAGACTGAAAAGCTCGCCTAAAATGTGAGCTGCGCGCAGCAAATCCAATTAGCGCGCTCTCGTCGTGTTGGCTAACTCACAATGAGCAGCGGGGTCCGTCCCAAAAGAGGGCGTGTCTATCACTCAATTTCTCCATTCTAAACGAACGCTTCAACCACGCACTAACCAACTACCTATCTAAAATCCCACCACAACTCCCGCGAACGACTTCCACCGAAATAGAAGTCGGGAAACATTGCAAACTTTTGCAACGAGCCCATCAAGTTGAATGGCTCACTGCCGCTGGTGGCAAATCCCGTGCTAACTTACGACAACGAGCTCATCACCTCCATTGCGGCAACCCAGGCGCCCACCTCGCCGCTGAACTTGAACGGACAAAACTTGCAGGAACAGAAATCGCATGAACAGAAGGCGAGATTGTTGGCACTGCAAAGTCTACGCCAACACCAGGTGCTGGTGGCCGGAACAGGAAGTGGGAGTTTGAAGCGGATTGTATTGACTTCAGGTGATTATGGCTTCGGAGTCAAGGGCGTAGAGTTTGACCAAGTCCAAATAGACGACCAACAGCAAGAGCCAATATTAGCCGACTTGCATCTGATGCCAACTTCAGTGATACCAACCAACACTGCCACAAATGCCAATGGAAATCTCCATCAGCATCAAGACCAATTTGCCATCGCCGCCACTCCCTACAAAGTGGCCAAGTTGCGTGTGAACTCGTGCAAAGTATCGGCGGCCAATTTAAATCACCAACGAAAGTCAAATCAAAACTCAACTACCTCCACCACTACTGTTGTCGGTGGATCTTCAACGGAGCGCGAGTGCCACCTGTGCTCTCAGGTGCAGGATCCCTTTTGCGGCTGGTGCACAACTTCCGGCTCCTGTTCAACGCGAGACGAGTGCTTGACTGCAAGCGCGGCGCTGGGAGGAAACGTCCATTGGTCGCCATTTGACCAAATCAAGTGCTCAGATTACCAACCAATTGTGCCCAAGTTTGTCCCATTGCAATACACAACAAGTGGCCAACAGCAAGTGGATGTCAACATTCGCATTTCGAGTTTAATGCCGCGTGTGATTCAACACACCAGCAACCAGTGGGCGGCTCAATTGGCGCAGGCTCAATTTGTTTGCCACTTTGATTACCTGTCGTTTGCCAATAGATCCGCGCCAATGCCTCGATTGACTGGAGCCACGACAAAGGCAATGCAAGCGAAACTCAACTCGCACACCTCCACCATTGTAATTGGCTGTCCGCTTCCGGCGCCGGCGCAACGACCTGTTGACACCGCTGACTCGAGCGTCGATCAGTTGCGAGTTAAGCTCACCGTTAGACTGGCCAACTCAAACCGGGCAATCAGTGAGATGGAGTTGCAGCAAATTTTGGGCCTGAAAAGCTCAAATGCAGGAACAGAAACATCAGCGGCATCGACAACAACAGGTAGCTCAGGTGAGCATCAAATGCAGCAGCAGCAACAACAACAATCTACAACAAGTGGCAATGTGGATGGTGATATTGTTAGAGAGATGAGCTTCTACGATTGTACTCAGCATTCAAATTGTCGCTCTTGTTTAACTGCAGGAACGGGTCAGTGGTCCTGCTCGTGGTGCCCCCTCAGCAATAGGTGCACTTTCAACTCGTCGCATGCGGATTTTGGGTGCGCTGCTAGCGCTGTGTCAAGTATAAGCACAACACCAAACTCGCTGCCAAATCCAAACTCGAATTTAGTACGAGCTTCGCATTTAACGTCGAGTTTGGACGAGGCACAGGCAAGTATGTTTGGTATCTCCATCGACAGACTGAACCAATGTCCAGCGATGGAGTTGAACGAAGAGGATTTACAACAGCAACAGCAACAACAACACCAACTAGCCCACAATGAGAATTCTGTTAAACTAGGAGCCGAGGGTCATGCAAGCCGCAAACTCGCACCTGCAACTTCCGGCGGACAACCTGAAATCCTCGTTCCGCATAACTCTCGGCGTTCGATTCATGTTCCACTGAGGCAACCGATTCCATCGACTAACAAGCGAGTTAAACTTGAGTGTTTGATTGAGATTGAGGGATCGAAGGCGAAGCTAAGCGGACAAATCAAGCTAATCAACGAGCAGCAAGTGGTTGCGTGCCAGGACAATCTTTTCACCTACCAGGAAGAGATTGCAACCCAGCGAGCCCAGCTGACAGTGATACTGAGCGAGTCGAATTTCATGATGCAAACTCAAAACCAACAGCAAACCCAACGACAGCAACACCAGCACCAAGTGATTGAAATCATTGATGGTAGGTAACGCTCTTTTTTTAAAGAATTCTTATTCATTCATTATATTGTCAATGGATGCCCAATGATTTTAACCCAATGATTTTTTTACCCTGAACCGAAAATTTCAACAAACACAGTGATCCTCTACAAGTGCCATCTATTTGGTGTAAATCCACCTGCTCTCACCTCAACCATTGGAGTCAACCCAATAAGTCAGCACTCATCCGCCGCTTGGCGGGCCTACGAGTTTCTGTCGCTCGTCTCGCCGCAGCAACATAAACCCAACAAAAAGCTCCACCAGAATCCACTGATCCTAAGGCGCCAAATCGGGGGCAACCAATCCCAGCAGCAAACCATCGGTGATTGCTCGTTGTGTGCAAACGTAGAGCGGAAGTACCAGTGCACCTGGTGCTCCAACTCGTGTCTCCATGTAGACCAATGCAGCGAGTTGCCCGCCTCCACCTGCCCGCCGCCCCGTATTAGCTCGGTAAGTTTTTCGCGCTAACCATTGTTACTATCTCCACTCTAATGCTATTAGCACCGCTACCATTCCATTCGATTCGATCCAACTCCTATTCTATTCCATGCCATTTCCTCACGTCGTCTGCTGTCTGCTTGGTCACTCGTATGCTCGTTTGGCAAGCTAGTGGCTGGTTCAGTAGCTCCAACTCGATCATTGTAGACCCTCACTACTATCACTACTACTACTAACACTGGGGAGACAGGCGGTTCCAACTTGGCCCCTCGGGCGGGACACTAAACGTTAAACTTTCGGCCGCCGAGAGAGAGAGAGAGAGAGAGAGAGAGAGAGAGAGAGAGAGAGAGACGACAAC
>WNKI01000005.1:477432-492747 GCA_015350385.1 Aculops lycopersici | reverse complement strand
GAGAGAGAGAGAGAGAGGCAACAACAGCGACACCAGCAATGACAATCGCCGTCTGAGTCAGCTGCACACAAACACAACGACGGTAGAGACTGCCGAGCCGACCATAAGCCGCTTCCTGTGCGCCATTCCGCCGGCCACCACCACAACCACCGACTTAGCTGGCGACTAAATGGCGCAGCATCACAACCGATTGTTGTCGCTTGTGTCCGGTGGGCTTTCGTCTTCTCTCTCTTTCTCTCCCTGTCGCTTGGCAGACAATAAATTCAATATTATCATCATTCACTCGGTCGCGAGTCATATATCACGCGCACGAGTCTTGGGGCCAAGTAGCGAGCAGCCATCGCGCCGCCGGCTAATAGTGAGCCGCTCGTGTGTGTGTGGCTGCAACTTGAGACGACCACTGACTTCGGCCGTCGGTCCTCCTGATCAGCGATCTTTTGCTGCCCATTGATACTCAGCAGCTAGATACGACAGGAACGAAGACGGCAACGACGATTGAGACGACCATCGCGACCAGGGGAAATCGGCAAACAGACTGGCAAGACCGACGTAAATTTGGAAAGCTAACCAACTTTTCCTCTCACTCAATTCACGAACCCCACTAACCGAACATGACACGCGGAAACATATACCTCTCGCTCGCTCGCTCGCTCGCACAAATACAAACACAAACACAAACAACGTGTGTGCAACTTAAACACGTACACACGCGCCGGTCACGTAACCACCTGACTGACCACTGACCCCCAAACTGAACCATCAATTTGGAAACAAACACCATCGATTAACAACACCACCGACTGCTCATACAGATCCATCCAACTTCCGGCCCCTTGGAAGGCGGCACCCTACTCACCATTGAGGGCAGCAACTTGGGCTCGAACGAGCGCGAGATTCAGGACAAAATCTCCGTTGGCGGCGAGCCCTGCCAGCTAGTGATGTATAGCGTATCCACAAGGTGAGTTTGAATTTCGGTCTCTTGTAGTTCTTGGTACATGCGTAATTTGCAAGAAACATCGCGCAACACAAAAGCAAATTGCACCAGCCTCTTGATCGATGGCGCGATTTTTTTCGATGCTCCTCTGGCTAGTTGTTTCAATTTGCGGCACCTTTTTACGCTTGATTTGCAGCGAAAGTCAATTTTCCTATGTGGCCATCAAAAGTTGGAAAAAGTTGATCAACCTCTCGGCTCGAGCCACAAGAGTTAGGATTTTTCCGCCAGGTTGCGCAAAATTACGCTGCGCACTAGAGTGTTGAAAACAATAGCCAACTTTTTAGGTTGAATCGGTTGAGATAGAAGTGGAGAGTAAAGGAGATTTTTAAAGTGTGGCTCTCACTTTCCGCTCGATTGGCTTTGCGCTACGTTAGCTCGGGTTACTTTATATTGACAGGAACGGAAGCTGTGGCAGTGGCTCTAGTAACATGGAGAAATTTGCCTGTTTTGTCGCTGCGTTATATAACTTTGCAGTAGGGAGCCAATATAACGGCTAGTCGATTTATTACGTGAGTGCGAGCGTTAAAATTTTCACTTTGCAACTTCCGCTCTCTCTTCTTCTCGCAGTTTTGGCTTGAAGCTATGCGAGCAAAAAAGAATAAAAAAATGAAGTGAAACCACCTGCCTGAGGAATCAAGATAAATTGAGCGTCGGCCGCACTTAGTTCTGTGCTACTGTTTGGTCGCCTGCAGACTGCCAGCAGTCAGATTGCGTCACCGTCCAAGTTGCTATATTGCAAAAGCACAATAGATGAAATATGGGCCAAAGAATTGAAAGACAGTTTTGCTCTTTTGAATCAGATTTGCATTGAGCAAAATATGGACTAGCAACAGCAGCAGTGTCAGCGATTTCCATTTATTTGCACCTGAAACTAACTCAACTTTCCATTCCCATTTCTCCAATACCAATACCAATACCAATACAAATGCAACCAAACCAAACAAATTGCATTCCCTCTCACTCATTGTATTTGTACCAATAGGATCGTGTGCAAAACTGGACCAAGTTTGCACGGGCCCCAAGCGGCCACCGTGTTTGTGGGCAATCGTGCTGGAGTCACGAGCGCCTACGAGAAGTTCCACTACAAGGTGAGTTTTCATTAGAACTTTACTTATCATCATTTACGGAGACACGGAGAGCAGAATGAAAGCGAGAGGGAGAGTTCATCAATTTTACGCGCGTCAAAATGTAAACCGGAAGTGGCAGCATCCACTTCCAACTTGCTCCTCATTATTTGAGTGCAAGATGAAGAGAAGGGAGATAATTGAGAAAGTTGCTTGATGAATTGGTCTCTCTCATTTGCTCGCTCATTGCGGTGGACAAACTCACTGCTTGTTATGATTAATCGATGGTATTGCGCCAAGTTTGCTTACGACGACGACTAAAGTATGAGCAACGTGCAAACTAAATCGAAGTAAACCAACAAGAGACGACCACAACAAAGTGGATCATAATGAATGGCAAACTTTGTGTTTGCTTTGCGTTTAGCTGATCCCATTCTGGTGTTAGTTCGGCTCCATTAGCTGGCATTAGCTGTCGCTGTTTGGTTAACTGGTGGTGAGATGGATTTTGGCGAAAATAAAGTAAGAGGAGGAAACTAAGACGACGATTAATTAAATAATTGATCGATTTGTTAGGTCGAAAGCGAGAGAGACGAACTTGCTCTTGAAGGCAACGGGAAGTTTGAGTCTTGGTTCGCCATTCCAACTGGCAACTTGTCAACTTGTACCAACCAACTAACTGTCTGTTAGTTCGAACTGAAGCGGCCAAACTAAACCGAACCAAACCAAACAGAAGCCATTGAAATTCCGGCGTTTAATTGAATTTGTCATGGCAGCAGTTGAATTAGATTATATTATATTATAAACACAAGGCGAAATTTTCTACATTGCTGCTGACGATTTTCGACCGTCAAGTTCGAGGAAGATTCGAATCTTTATCCTGCAGAAAATCTAACGAGAAATTAGAGTGATTGGTGGCGGAAAAACTCAGGACTAACTAGCGTTTAGTTTATGAGAAACGGAGACTTCTCATTGGCCAACAAACGTTTTGCGTAATTTAGCTTTCGCTTTCTGTTCTCAACTGCAGACAATTCCAATTGAACTAAACATTCTCCATCACCGAGAATCCAAATCCAAATGAGCTGTCGATCTTCGGCCAGTTGACGTTGCATTCATGTCACTTAGTTGATGTCAATGGCAAGCAATGATGACATTCACTGTTTTGCTCTTATTACATACAGCCAATGAATTTTGCCGACGCGGAAGTTATGTCTTTTGCTCTCTTTCTAGCTCAGCGAAGATTATTTCATTGATTTTGGTGGTCATCATTTTGACCATTGGCATGGAAAAGAGCAACTGACGAGAAGCCGGCAGAAAAGCTGAGCCGCTGACAGGCAGCAAAAATCTGTCGAGTTTATCTATCTGAACGTGAAAAATGGTTGCCAAAAAGTAAGCGCCGAGATAATTGATTTGCCCACAAGAAAGCCAACGAAAACGTAACGAGAAAATCGATGGTCGTATCGTTGCCTCGCGCCTCGAATTCGGCGAATCGGATTATCGGATCCAACTTATTTGGCTCGAAAATTTTTGAGACGTGAATCGTTTTAAAATGAGCGGAGCCTCGTGGTTTTCGCGGTCATGAAATCGGAGGGGAAGTCAGGAAATTTGCTTGCCTACTAGAAAACAAGTGCACAAACACGATGATCCGCCAGCCAGCTAACCCACTGAAAGCATTAATAGTCCAGCTGGAGGCTCCAATTTGAATCTCCGTTTAATGCCCTGAGAAAAGAGGAAAGGCCGCAATCTTTTTGCGGCCCATTTACTTTGCCTCCAATGCAGGTAAAGGTAAAGGGAGCGAAATAAGTTGATCGCATGCAAACAAGTTGCAGCTTATTTGCTCTCATAGTAGAGGAAGAAGCGACCACCGGCAGAGATTTAGATAAGAAGCAGCAACCTGTTGTTGGCGCCACCAGTGCTGCCAACTCGAACTCCAACCTCCTCATTAGCTACACTCGTGGGATTGGTGCAACTTGTAGTGTTTTTGCTTCTCTTCCTTCTCGCAACGGCGACCTTCGAAGTTCGACTGCGGAAATGCAAGCAGACCGCCGGTCGCCTGCGGCAAGTTTCCGTCGTCTTTGCTCATAATCACGCTGCCCCTCCGCTTTTCTTCACGCAAATGAAGATTTTTGGAACAATATGACGCAATTGCAAAGGCAACTGCAGCGACGACTTCTAATAAAGTAAGGGAAATAGATAATTAGCTGCATCACGATCTCGTTAGCATCTCGGCTACTCGTGTGGACTAGCCTTCGATTTTTCTCTAAGCCATCGAGGGAGCTAGTCCTCCTTTACACTGGATTAATGAAGAACCCGTTGAGTTCAGTTGCAACTAGAGTGAGTGAAGACAACAAGTGGCCAATAACACAGCTCCAGAGTGGCGGTAGCGGTGGCAGCGGCTGCATCAGCGGCAGCTCAAGGCCGCACCTAAAACACTGACGACGACGGCGATAGCATTAAACCAACGGGACAGCATATCAGACGAGCCAATCGAGCTAATGACTCGCTCGCATCGACTGCTCACTTCACTTGACTTCTTATTGGTCAGTTGGCTGGCAAAGAGAGAGAGAGGGAGAGAGAGGCACACGCATAGCAACTGCCACTCGATTCGCCGCTCCACTTGGCCCATTCAATTTGATCTAGTTGCTCGATTGTCGTGGTGGTTGTTATTTGAAGTTCGAAACTCCAAGCACCACAAAAGCCAGCAAAATTGACGACCGGCAAACTCCACCTACCGTACATTTGGCGAAGCTCGGATAAAATTTGGATCGGCGCATAGAGATTCCAACGATCGAATTGATGGGCTCAATTTGATGCAGAGCGCAAGAGGGGAAACTTATCGCCCCTTTATGGACTTGACTGGCGCTCGCCTCTTGCTTACTTGGCCTGCGGACCGCCGCCGCAGTAGCCACTTGCACGTACGCAAGACGCGCGTGGTCATTGTCCTCCTCCTGCTTTAGCGCCTAGTTGTCGTTTATCTTCTAGCAAGCAGTTTGCGGCCACAACGAGCACCGAGTTTATTGCTCCAGACTGCAGCCGATCGGCATCATCCAATGCTTCGAATTGGTCTAGATTTGGTTGCAGCTCTAAGCTTCTTTTGCTGCTGCTGTCGTCGTCATATTATTTGAGCTGCCCACTCGAATATCCCAACGTTGCGACGATTGGGGGCGACGAGAATCAGATTAGATCACCGCCAGTTTTGCTCTTAAGCCAATGCAACGGCGATAATCCGACAACAACAACGATAGCGACAACTTTAGCCCGAAAGCGAGGAGGCCTCAAGCGGAAGTTCCGCTTGTCCACTCGGTGGTCACTTGGTCGGATTATAACTATTCCCTTGTTAATGTTGGACCTTTTTGCCCGAAGCCTCGGGCGCCTCTTGTTGGCTGGCCGGCCGCCATTTGCATACAAGATGTGCGTCAATTCCTACTTCAGAGCGACAAACGCGCGCTAACGAGCCGCCACCAAAGGGGACGGCTGAAATTTGGAGTCGAGAGTTTAACTTTCAATTATTATTATAAATGACTCATCAGTCAGTTGGCGGCTCCAGTTGGTGCGTTGTTGTAGGTTGCTATGTTGTTGTGGTCTGGTCTGGTCTGGTCTGGTTTAGTTTCGTTTGCTAGGATTTCGTTTGGATGGATGGAGAGCAAAGTCATCGTTGAAAATTTTCACTTCTAGCCACCATTCAGTTTTGCTCCTTCGCTCGCTCGCTTGTGGCGGTGGTGGTCAGCTGATTTGAATAATGAATCAGCCGATCGATCATGCAAAAGAGCAACCCAAGCCGAGCCAGAGCTCGGTTGCTCTTTTGCCACGCGACTCGAGGGTTCGGCAAACACTTTTGTTGTTGCTGTTGCTGGTGCCTCTTTTGCTATCACTTGCTTCTGTTGCCTGACAGAATAGACGCAACACTTTGCGAGCACTCGATGGGACTGAAAACCGAAAGCGAGGTGGAGGAGTGAAAGCGAATGCACATTCTACATCGTGAGCCGGAAGTTCGTGGCAACTGAGTGGCGGGAGTATTTGCGGTTATCTCTCGGCGGTGCGTTATGTGCTCATGTCATCGTTGTCGTTGTCGTTGTCGCTGTGGTCGTTGTCATCGTTCCTCGCATGACTCGCCATAGAAGCGAGAGTTGAATTTGAATCTCGTCGTGGAAACTCCTAGTCGGTGGCCCGCGAGTTGAATGCTAGATTTCGGGCTTAAAGTTGGACTTATGCACGCGTTGTGGCAAAAGAGCAGTTCCCTCTTAGAGTCTGTCTGTTGGTCAACTTTTGGGGGCAAAAGTTTGAAAGTTATCTTTTGCTCGGATGCCACAAAGTCACTTGTGGTTACGTCTTTTGCCATCACTCGTCAAACTTTCAACGAAACCTTCAACGCGATAGCAGATCAAATGAAGGGAAAGACCATCGCCTCCAGTTTCAGTCAGATCCAAGCGACGGGCTAGGTTTTGTTGCATTGCATCGCATCGCATCGCATCGCATCGCATCGCATCGCATTCTGAAACCACCACCACCGAGCATCTAGTAGCATGGCAAAGTAAAACTTGACTCGCATTTCCGGCCACTGGGAACCGGCGAGCTGGCCGCTCGGTCTCCTGGGATAGATGTCGACCAGGAGGGAGTCGCCAAAAAAGAAAGAGAGACTGGGCCAAGCGAGATGCTTGCGAGAGATAAACTGAAGCCGGCTGAAAAACTTCCCACTCACACGGTAGCAGCAATGCGAGTGTGTCTTCAGCAGCAGCAGAAGCAACACAACGACAAATGCAGTGGCAACAGCAACGTTTCGCGGCTCACCTGTGGGTGAGACACTCGACAACTGGACAGCTGCCGCAGTCGTCGCCGGTCACTTCTCTCCATCCCTTACTTCTGCCCGAGCTGCATGCAAACCAAGCACGCCAACTGCACTGCTCATTCTGGTGACACTCGGGGAGTTGGAATGAGAGGGAGTCGCAGAAGTGGTAGTTGGCTCCACTTGCCAGGTAAAATTTGTATCTCTCGTAAATCAACGCTTCTGTTTGGCGCGCCTTTCCCTTCCTTAAGCATCTAAATCATCGAGAAGCAAAGGCAAATAAAATATCACTTCTAACTAGAAAACCTAAACTAACCAAATTCTCCTCCTCGCTGTTCATTATCTTTAATCTCTCCAATTGAATTCTCTTTTCCTTTCTACCACTGAATTTAAATGGAACTCTGGAACACACTGCGCCGAAACTCAACTGGTCACTTGGATTCCAATCGTCGTTTGCATTGCTGCCACCTGTTCACCTTTGCCAACTTGCCATCAAAACAACAACAACCACGATTTCAACAACAAACACTACGAAAAAATCGGACAAATGACAAATAGGCTGTCCACTTGACGGACGTAAAGCCGCGTATCGGGCCAGTTTCAGGTGGGACTCGCTTGTTTTTGAGTGGATCCAACCTGAACGTTGGCTCGCGCGTTCAAATATTCCTCGACGAGATCCCATGCTCGCTGGACAGGTAAGTGGCGCCCCCTAGTTTTGCCTGAATGTTGCAGTAGTTTCGCCCTCTGGTCGCTCAGTTGGGTGCATAACAAAATCCAGATGGCGCGTCAACGCATACTAACCTCACACACTAACTATCTTATGTTTATCCTAAACACAAATACAGGGACTTTGAGGCACCCGGAAACCAGATCACCTGCATCACGTCGCCAAATCCGATGGCAAACTCAATGCGCATTTCCAGAATGACTCTCATGATTGACAACTCAACCCACTACCTGCCCTATCCATTCACCTATCACCCGGATCCAATTATAACCAACATCGAGCCGGCAGAGTCCTTTGTTTCCGGTGGTAGATTAATTCTCATCTCGGGTCACCATTTGGCGGCGCCGCAATCGGTGAAGCTAATGGTTTTCCATGAGCAGAAGCGCAACATCGTCAACGCAACCTCGTGCTCGACGATGAACGATACGCTAATTACCTGCCTGACACCTGCGATTTCTCGCGAGATGCTGGCAACTCTCTCGCCAACCGCCTCCAGTGACTCCTCAGTGGCGGCAAACAATCAACGAATGGAATCTGCCAGCGGCTTTGGAGATTGGATGACAAATTGGAATGAGCAGTCTACATCACTAACAACAAGTGGTGCTAGTCAGGATCAGTTGAACGCAAACAATCAACAGGGATCCTCATTGTTGAGCTATGAGTTTGGAGGAGTCAAGTTGAAGATTGTTTTGTTTATGGACGATGTAAAGTCAGTTAGGAACTTGGACGAGTATTATCACCACCTGCAGCATTACATCACCTACTACGAGGATCCCAAACTGTTTAGATTCCCAAGAACTGTCATTGACTTCACCGAGGAACTAATAATTCAGGGCGACAATTTGAAGATGCGCCAACTGGACCAGGACACACTGATTACAATTGGAAGTAGTGCATTCTGTCCCATCAAGTCGATTGCCCCCAATGCCATCACCTGCGAGCCGCCCAAAACCATTGCTCCCGTCTACGACGATAGCGGCCGGCTGGTCGAGCGCCCACTACTGGCCATTGTTGCGCTCATTGGATCAAATCTCAAGTTTGAACTTGGCCACATGCAGTACAGCGCCCACCAGTACCAACTTCCGGCGCCAGGTGACGCAACGGCCGGCATTGGAGGCAACCGTGCCTCCTATGGCACGTCCACTCTGGACTTGCAGTCGTCGCTTTCTAGTATCATCGGCTCATCGTCGGCTGCGGCGGCGGCCTCGCAGCAATCAGGCAACAATGGAATTTCGGGCAGCACATTGGTTTTGATCGCGCTCAGCGCAATGGGATTCCTCGTTGGACTGGTGGCGTCTCTGCTGTTTGCGCTAAATCGATTTCGGCAGTCGAAAGCCGAGCGCGAGTACAAGCGCATTCAGTTGCAAATGGGATCATTGGACGTGAATGGTCAGCCAATCGGTGGCGCTTTCCCTGGTTCAAGTATCTTTGACAAGATTCACTTTGGGTCTGGAGCAACGGGAATCCAGTTTAGCAGCGGTGGCGGTGGAGGTAGCGGCTGCGATGGTCTCAACCAACAACTTCAACACCACTCGCACCACCATCACCAACGACCCCTGGTGGCGGGCGCCCTGGACTACTTTAGCGGAAGTAGTGCAAGTGGCGGCGGCAACAACCAAATGGGAGCTGGCAAAGCGCTTGCCCACCAAATTGGCCAACAGTTCAACCGAAACTACTCGCTGCAAACAGGTGTCACTAGCGCAAACAACTCCTCGTTCCCGCCAAGTCCACAAACAGACATCTCGTCGCTGAACCATCATGGCAACTTGGTGAAACTAACCAATCAGCAAGGCCAGCACATTTACCACCAAGTGGCCCAGAGTCAGCACTATGGAGTCGGTCTTTTGGGAGGCATTGGTGGCGGTGGCGGCGGATCATCGTTACAATCGTCGCAATCCTCGCCGTCTAGTTCCTCTAATCAAAATCAGAACCTCAACCTCAACCACCAGCAACAACAACAACCTGTCTACGAGACTGCTCAGTTTCAAAGTGACTCTAGTTCCGCGTCACCTGTTAGTGGTCAAGGTCAAATGATTGGCGGCAGTGGCCACGAGGGAAACCAATTGACGAAACGCTCGAATCCAAAGAACAACTCGACGAGAAACTTTAACTGGATGCAGGAGGCACCCAGTACCGTGGTTCCATACTCTCTAATAGAAGCTTGCAATTTAACTCTGGAGGGCAAGCAGGCGATTAGAGAGTTTGTTTGAGTTGATTGATACAAACTACCAAGTATATAGAGAGAAACTTGCCATGTGATCTGAAAAAAAAATGAGAGAAGAAGGAAAAACACACACAACCGAACACAACAATAAACCTGATCTCAGTCCATTGAAAACATACAACTCATTGATGTTGCATAAAATTCTCGTTATATATACATATACTGTCAAAAAATTCGATTGTCTCTTGCATCATTAGCTTCATACATCATCTCCTCAATATTAACTGAAATTTACTCTAGTTAACCTGATTAATGACAAAAACGACGACCATGATGAGAAAAAATTGGGTCGGTTGTGGTATTGCGGTAAGCACCACGGTAGCGGGCAGAAACCACGAACTGGAGCATGCAATCGAGATGGGCGGCCCCTTCTTTTAGTGCGATTTGTTCTATTTATCGACTAGCAAGGCAAGCTAGCCGATCGAATAATTCAACTCTCTCGATTCCGTTGGGAATCGAGAGTTTGTGGTCTATAGTCGTCACCAGTGCCAGTCAATAGCAACTCAATGGCCAAAAGCCGGTGAGTAACTCGCTAGACTTGCATCGAAATCGAACTCAGCTCATGGTTGCATCATACAAGTGCATCGTCCGCTGGGTATATTTTAACATGCTCACACGGTCACACAATTGCCCAGAGCCACAAGCTCAGTGTAGCTCAACGGTGATGCTCGTACAATGGACAATATGAGCAGCATCCGCCTCGTGGTTCTGCAGGATGCACTGACGGCTTGCTCTCCTAGCGTTGAAAAAGTTTGCAACCAGGAGAGAGAGAGAGAGAGAGTCTCGTTGCGCATACGAATGAGCCACCTCCAACCAGCCAACTAGCGAGCTAGCCAACGAAGCAACTCTCACTTCCTCCTGTGCGGCGGCCAGGTTGCGAACTAGCGGGCGCCTAGCGCTCTGATTTGCAACTGAAACGGAATCCGAGAGCAGAAGCGTGTGGCGTTAGTTAGATCAAGTGAGCGAGGCGAGTCGATTGCTGTCGTTTTGGTTGTCGTTGCTCGCGATTGGTGGCAGTGGTTGTGGCGAGTTGAGTTTAGTTTAGTCTGGTTTAGTTAGATTTAGTGAGGACTGCTAACTAACCGGGAGAGGTGAACAAGAGTCGGGTGCGACGGCGTGGAAATCGACAACTCGACAAGTGACGAGTGAGGCAAATTTAGTGCGAGCTGACGAGCCACTAGCGACAAGTGCGAGCGCAACCATAGAACACGAGCAACGCCAGGTAACGAGATCATTTTCTTCTTGATTGAACTCAGTTGAACTTCAAGTCTTAGCCAGTTGAATCGGAGAACTCGAAGGTGGGAAGAGTTTTCTTTTTTCATTAAGATGACGCGACAAAATTCAATAACCACTTTTCCCGTCATCAAGTAGAACCCAAGAAAGAAAATTCCGCTTTGAACTGGAAGACTTTATGCTATGAAGAAAAGAAGACTCGCCTTTTAGTTAGAGGAAGAAGATGAAATTAACCTGACGACTGACAAATCGATAGAAAGGATAAAGAGAATTATTATGATCTATTATGATTTAAGCTGAAGATGAATTCGTTATTTTAAACTGGAAAAAGAGAATTAGAGAGGAAGATATTCGAATCGGATAAAACTCGCGAAACTAACGCAGACTTTTAGGCTAGAGGAAAAGCAAAGCGAAACCGTAAGTTTTTCTAAATAATTTTACATGTGACAAAAGCTGTAGATTCAGAAGGTTGAAATCAACCGGCAGGTAGCATGGAATTTTTATTCATTAATCGGAGGAGAGCGTGTAAAATTGCGTCACCAAGTTGGTCAGCAGTTTTTTTTGGTGGTTGTGGTGACGATGCGCGCAATTTATGCGCGCATGCACATCCAGCGGCGCGCATCTTTTCTTTCTCTCGTGGTGGTCGTTGCTGTCCTTGTTGTTCTGGTGCGATGCCAATTAAATTATTGGATCCCTGGCCAGAATATCAACCTACTCACCTGTGGACCATTGGCAAGCCACAGCTCATCTCAATAATTGCGTTACTCTCGATCTAAACTGCGTGGAAAAAATACGCAGGACTGCGGATTTTTCTAGCAGGAGATCTATCTGCGACCGATAGGAGTAACGCAATTATTGAGACGAGTTGTAGCGTGGGGTCGCCAACCACCTGCGCGCAGCCCACCAGCCGCGGCCATGAGCTCGCTGGCTCGCTGAATGACCAAATGGGACAAAGAGAGCAAGCTTGTGAGTGACACTTGGCGTCGTCACTATAGCGGCCAACTGGACGGAGGGCGAGTGGCGTTTGCGGTTGCCGATATGTAGCATACTTTTACTTTACTTTACTTTTACTTTTACCTCCACTCCCCCATCGACGGCTGCATATGTAACAAGCCGACGGGCTGGCCATTCGGAAGTTGGCGGGCGCACAGGTGAGCTGGCTGGCATCGCGTTGCGCGACGTAACGCGACGCACAAACTCACGAGCTTCGATCGAGTGAGCGAGCGAGCCGATTAGCTTGCGTGTATACCGTTCAGGTAACCTCACTATTCATAAACTTTTTCAGCTTGTTGGCTGGCTGGTCGGTCAGTCGGTGTGCCGGTTGGCCGCCAGCGACGACAGGAACCACCGAATGAATGAATGACGATAGCATCCGAAGCCTGCATCAGCTTCAATTCAATTCCCCTCCCGCAATTTGCTGCTCCCCTTCTGTGGCGGCGGCTATCGTGCGGCTGAACCTCGAGTAGCAACAGTATTGTTATTCAATGTTTGTCCTAACTATTGGCTCGGTATAAACTATCGACCTGGCGGCAGTGTGACCGCAATTGGAACCGGCTCGCTAGCTAGCTTGCCAACCGTCTGCAGGTTAGCTAGGCGGCGTTTCCCCTCTGCCTCAGTAAAAATTCGACTCACTTACTCGTGGCGCCCGACGACTACAGAATCGATTGGCCCTCTCTCTTCATTGCTCGCCACCTAGTTTAGTGGGCCGCTTGTTAGAATATTAACAGCATGCAAAGCTTACCGCAAAATGGACGGCGCCATTGGATAATAGCCGCTAGTTAGGGCCAATGCAGTCTTTCAATTTGATTGGTCGCGGGAGCTGATGCGAGCATTGGGGCAAGGTTCGGTTTGCTGAATAAGCTTGCCTGTCGCTCGTTGCAAACAAAATGGGGAGAAAAAAAAGTTTGCCGGCGTTGAGTTGGAGCGTAAAAGTAGTGACTGTTTTTGAGCATTCATTCAATGGGAGCGAACCAAAACAAAATATTACCCTCAAAGTCCGTCCGTCCGTCAGTCAGTCAGTCGACCGGAGGTGCCCATTTTTCACCTCACCTCCTCCACTTATCGTAAGATACTCGCTTGCTAAAGAGGAAAACATAAAATTTGGATACTACTGGCGTGCTGAGGACCTAGCGGCCAACTCGGTCGTTGAGTCCCATTAGACGCTCGCGCATTCAGCTGTCGTCATCGTGGCCGTCGTGCTCCCGTCATAAACGCCGCTGCTGCCGCCCAGTCAGCTGTTTGTCTATCCTCTTCTCTCACGCTCTCGCTGTCCCTTTGGCTGGTCGATCATGGAGATCAGATGAGCAGTCGGGGGCTAGAAGCGAGAAGTTGGAGAGCAGTTAAAGAGCAAACAGGAGAGCAAGTCTATTTGTCTCCAGTTCATCTAGTTGGTGGCATCAACAAGATTAAAGGGCAAGTGAGCGAGAGAGTTGGATAGGAAAAAGAGTAGGAGAGGCCAATAGAAGGGGAAGAGAGCGAGCTACAAATGAGCTCTGGTCTCAAGTCGTCGTTTGGTTCCATGATCTCGCGTTGCGGGACGAGAAAAAATTGAGTGCAAATCTCACTCATTCACTCAATTGTCTGTCTCTTGTTGTCGAGTGTGTAACTCAATAGTTGCGAGTCAATTGTTTATTAGCTTTGCGCTCAACATTTACAACTCTAGAATATTTGGAGCGAGTAGTTGGTCATACAAACAGACCTACCAATGTCGTTGCGCAATTGAGTGGCGCCACTTTTAGTTGCGGCCCATAGAATGGGGCCGCTTGTTGCCCACTAGCCACCACTAGAAGACTGGACTAAACGCAACGCGCAACGCTTCGTCCACCACGACTGCTAGCAATAATGTTGATGTGGCCAGCAACAAAAATACACGAGTAGCCAGTTTATTTGGCGGCCAGTAAGAGGTTAGTGTAGTGCGGCGACTTTCTGAGTTGGTGGCTGATTTTTCCCTTTGTTCTGCGGCGCGTATTCAGTTGCCGGTGTGCGTCTTTGTCGCCATAATATCGTTGCTGTCGAGACAAATATAATTCTTTGGCACTGGTGGTGATGATCGTGGTTGCAGTCAAATCGAAGCAAAGTGGGCGAAGTGGAAGAGCAGTTAGTGACAAGTGAGCGCGAGTTCTCCTGTTAGCCGTGCAAATGAGTCGCAAGCGAGCTAATAATAATAATCATAATAACAACAACAACAGCAGCAGCAGCAGCAGCAATAATAATCGTAATAACTTCCGCTCGCAACTTAACCGACTGGTGACCAGTTGAACGCCAGTAAATAAAACCAGCAAACGATTTACTTGAAGTCAGAAGTAGTCGGAGTAGAAGTGAGAGAAGAAGTCACCATCGCGAAGATTCACACAGTGGCGAGCTTATTTAGCGTCAAGTTATCGGCAACAATAAAGCGTAGTGTAAGAGCGCGAGCTTGAGTGGACAGGTGCGGCGCGCCTCTGGCATGCGGCTAGCCGAAAAGTCGGACGTGCGCGGCAACCAGTGGCAGCGGCAGGTGCGAGTGTCAGCGCCAGCGACGAGTGTAATTGGACACAGCGACGCCAGCCACTTGAGCTAACGAGCAAACGACCACCACTAGCGCGCCAAGTTACCGACACAACTAGAAACACCAAGCGACCACCGGCTAACGCCATGCGTAGCCCCAAGCCCAAACAGAAACCAGCCAAGACGACCACCACTTGTCCGCTCGGCTCACAACTCGGCCGGCAAACTGGAGAGAAGCAAAAACTGTTGTTGGCCTGTCGAGCTGAAACCAACTGAACAAGCAAGACTACATAAGACATCGCACTTGCGGCTGCGATAGTCGATACACAGGCAACAATAAGGTGCCTAGCGACCTCTGTGTCTGTTGCGGCAGCAGCAGTAGCGAGGGATCTTCTACTGTCGTCTATTTTTGTGGGCCATTGAGACTCTACGGCGACGATCTGATCCGCTCGCCAAGTTTCCACTGGAATTTCCTCCGCCACCAACATACCCGCTGACACTGGACTAAGCGCCTTGTTACGGCCGCCGAGGGGAGTGTAAATTATTATTTGGTTCCCTCTCGTTATCAGTGGCCGGCGCACGTAAACCGCTCTCCTCTGGGTAGTAATCGTCGTTGTCGTTGACGTCATCATACTCCAAAACTTCGACAAGGAAACACTTCCTGTCTTCGATATACAAGTTGAGGTCATGAAGTTTTGGTAATTTTTTTCAACCCATAAGCAAACAACAAAACGCGAGCTAGAAACTTGAACTCACCAACAGACCAAAAGGCTTCAGAAGAAAACCATACACACCTACAAAAGTCTA
>WNKI01000005.1:448265-477412 GCA_015350385.1 Aculops lycopersici | reverse complement strand
AGAGAGAGAGAGAGAGAGAGAGAGAGAAAGAGTTTCGGAGAAGAGTTTCTTTTTATCGATCCCTCAAGGGTAATAATAATAGTAATATTAATAATAGGTAGCAATAACAGTTGCAAGTCTATCATTGTCCCCCCTCCCCATGAAGCAAAACAAACAACACCTGATGCTGAATTTTACAAACAAGAGCAACAATCGTCGTTTCAAGTTCGAAAGTAACAACACAAAGATTAGCGAAGCAGCAACAATCGGCAACAAACAACTAAAACCAGAAACAACGAGAAAAGCAACCACTTGCTCACTTGCCCCCCTACAATCACACACGCGCTCACTATCCGCTCGTCCAACTGAACAACTTGTTCCGCCTAATCTCATCATTCTCAATATCATCCACATTCTCAGTTTCAGTCTCCTCCTCTAGAGGGTTGTTTTATTTTTATTATTATTTTCATTTTTATTTACTTTTCTACTTGCTGGTGGCCCAACAAAAAGCCAAATTTTCACCCGAACCAAAAGCAAGACCACGTTCAGTCGTGGGCCGCAGGTGAGTTCCAACTTCCGGCTTAGGGTTCAGTTTACCCTCTCCACTTCCACTTCCACTTCTTACTCTAACCTTGACTCTCTAACTAGCTAATCCAAACTTTACTCCGTCATTCGTGTCCCTTATCCCTCCCTTATAATCGGCATCTCTCTTTCTCGCAATCTGTTTCTGTTGCCAGGTTATTTAATCCAATCGCTTGTTAGATTAGATTGCGAGTCAGCCAATCGATGTGCTCGACTGACTGCACCCATTCTTCTTTATTTCGTTGTGCAATTTTCATAGTAGATGGTGGCACTTCTGTGTTCTCCGCAGGTAAATCTTTCTACCTATCTGTTCATCTATCTATTTACCGATTTGCCTCAATTGAGAGCACAAAAGGGGCAATATTGGCGCGATAACCAGTTGAAGGAGTAACTTAATCCCTTCCAAACTCACTGTTGGCCCTTTGACATGGTTAACGCTTTTTTCTTATTCCTCCTCCTCATCCATTGGCAAGTGGAACGACGGACAAGCGAACGGATAAGCGTATAACAAGCTTGTAACGAGTTGAGTTAAGTTGGAATGAGCGAGAGTTCCGTTAATTAGCCGCCTAGCTCGTTTTTCGTGGTTCTAGTCGTGGGAGCCTCCAGATTTGTTAAGTTTGGAGGCTTCGTGTTGCTAGTCGGTCGGCAACTTGGCTAGCGACTGCTTCATTGCCATACTGGTGGCAAACTAGCGCACATTATGGCCATAGCTCATCGCTAATGAAGTCTACCTTTGCGTCCAACGCCAGTTAACTGGACATGCTCGCCTGAGAATCTTGTTTAGTTTTTGGCTGGTGTTGTCTCACTCTGTGTGTGTTTTTTGCTTTGAAAAGTATTGGCTCGATCCCTCTAGATTCTACTAGCAAATGAGCCAAGTCGAAACCTATTAGAAAACGGCCTACACCTCAACGAGAACTCGCTCCGCCCAATGGGCGAGTTTAATTATGTGCCACTTTCTATGCCTCTCAACCTTGTTTTTTGCAACCTCCAGCTAACTAACTTGAGCTTTGTGAAGGATTCATGGCGATGCAGTCATGCCATCACCTAATGGCCATTCAATACAGCCTCGCACCATTGAAGCTGGCTTCGTCAATGGGCTGGCTCTACAAGGTGCCCCACCATTAGCAGTCCAGTCGGCTGGCCGGCAGCTAACCGGTTGGCGAGCTAGCGAAGCGAAAAGGAAAGGGGTGCTAGAGTTGGTGCTCCTGCTGTGGGTTACATTGATAGCTGCGGCCGGTGGTTACATCAGTGCAGCAAGTTGACGGTCGACTGCGCGCGCAATTTGTAAACGATAAGGAGAGCCAACCACCACAAGCCAGCGACCCTAGGTGCCCCCTACTCTCTTGGCTCAAGCATTTCCGCGCATCACAAGAGACCGATGGCTTAGAGGCGATCAGTTTGTGATAGTGGGCATCCGAGAATCTCAACCATTCGCCTGTTTGTCTCTCGAAGGTACGAACGAGATTCAATTTGAGTTCAAATCTTCGCCGAGGGGTCGGGACAAGATTTATAAGTAGAAGGGTTCTATTTATTCGGGGACACTTTTAATTGATTAGATGAGCGAGAGGAGGAAGCAATCAACTTGAGAGCAATCAACCGAGAGACAATCAGCTCTATCTTATGTAATCTCCACCCAAGACCAAACAACAATTAACTAACCTGCTCAATTTGAACCAATCAAATTAAACCATACCAACTCCAACCGACAATCTCAAACAACCCAACCGACGACAACGACATCAATAATCGTCACTTGCGAAATATTTGAGAAAAAAAACACTACCTGGCGCGCCTACAACAAAACCAAACGAAAAAACAACAACTCACACCCATCTAAACTCCTTAGATTAGGGACTCGTTTTACGATCTGCTCGAGTTACGCCAACTTGAGGCGGGCGAACGCTATGCTCGCGAGGCGGCCCGCTCCTCGGCTCGACGCCAGCGCCACCAGGGCGCGGCGGGCTCGGGCGGTGGCGGCGGCGGGCCTGCCTCGCTCGGTCGGCTCGGTCGGTTTCGCGGGCCGACGGAGGCGGAGCAGTTGGCCGCCGTGAGCAAGTACGCCAAGTATGCCAACTACGTAGTCACAGGGCGCATCGATGGACCAAATGAAGAGGACGAAGCGGAAGCGGAGGTTGGCGAGGAGAACGGGGAGGATAATGGTAATGAGGAGTCGATGCCAAGATCGCCTGTTAAACGGAAGCCACTCGCCACGGGACTCGGTGATGGTAGTAATGATGCAACAAATATTACCTATGATACCCAAGAGACTTTGCGGGGGACCAATTTGTTGCGCAATAGATGCACCTGCAAATCATCAGTCGCCTCAAAGTGTCCCATCCACTCGCCAAGCGGAAGTGGCGAGAACGCGCGCGACGGAAATGGAACCTCCGCCAGCCAAAAGAAACAATGTCACTCGATGGCTCATATGACGAACGATCTATCGCGCACCTCGCTGCTTGGCCGCCCGCTCAAGGTTGAGACGCACCACAGGGACCTGAGGTACAGGAAGAAGCAGAATATAATTTATAATTTCCTCGAGAGGCCGCGCGGTTGGCGAGCCGCGTTGTACCACTTCCTATTGTAAGTATCTCCATCTACCATCTTAACTTTTTACTTTTAGTCCCTTAGCTGGTTATTTGTTTTTCGGTTCAGTTGTCACCTAATCCTACTTTGTGCTTGGACTATGAGTCGATTGTAACTGCAGATTTGGTATCTGCATGTTGAAATTGAAAAATTGGCATTTATGACTGGACAAGATTCTCCTCAAGCTAAATGCACAGTTTTGAACTAGGCGATTTCAGGATGTTTGTCCACGAGCCTATGGGTTGCACGAGCGCCATCTACTGCTTCCGCCAAGTCACAGCGAGCGGCTCTTCGTGATCAGAAGTCACACACTTCAAGTAGCCCGACCACCCGACACGCCCCTTCATTTTTGGGGTGGGCTCAATGTAGGCGGGATAAGGTTTTGTAGGATCCCAACCTCTCAGAGCTAGTTGTAGTCGAAGAGACGAATGTCAAGCCGGCCAGTTGGTTTGATGCAATGATAGTTTCGATGATCAGTCAATTGAATTCAGTGGCTCAGAGTCGCTCGTCGAACGCTTGAATACCAAGTTTGGTCACGTCATTCTATTTGACAGACGGCATCCGAATCCTTAGATTCCTACTGGCGACTCTTCATTATGCGCTAGGTACCTCTTGTTCGCCGACAGCACTGAGCGGCAATTGTTTATGTATCGACAATTTATCACTGCACCAAACTGCAACTGATCTTTCCAGAAGTCGGCTGAGAAGTCGACTTCCAGATCAGTAAGTAACGTTTCTCACTAATCTTTGCCTCGGTTGTGGCGGCATCAGTATCGACCCTAGAGCCAAGTTCGTCTAAACCAAGTCACCGGCGGCATTCAACGCAAAGCGAATCCGCCGGGTTGACATTCAGTCGAGCGACTGACTTGTCTATACCATCGCTCGAGCCTGAGGAAATTCCGCAAGTTTGTCTATCTATCTGCTTGTCGGTCTGTCTGTCTGTCTGTCTATCTTATTCGACAGTTAGTCTCCACGGAGTCGCCTTCTGTTTGGAATTCATCTTTTCCGTTAGCTTGTCAGAAACTTGGAGCGAAATTCCGTTGCAGCCGAATGAATTTAGTGGCCAAGTTGCCGGAGAGCAACTTGGCCACAAAGGAGCAGACGAGACGAGAGAGCGAGTTTATCGAAATGGAAACAGACGCTAGTCGTCACATTTGCGGCCATTAGAGTGTTTTGGCAACTCCCCGACTTCAATGTACAGGAAGACGGAAACCAACCAAACAACCACTTGCCTCTACTCATGGTCGTCGCCGCTCACCGTGAAACTAGACACACAGTAGTGAATGTAAGGACGAGACTGTGACTGGCTCACCACGAGTGACCAGAAGCCAATCGAGCTTTTCGATTTCAAACCACCAATCCACTGGTTGGGCTTCCCTCCATCATCTGAAGCTGACGCTAGATCTTACATTATAGTATGGCTAAATTTAAACTACCTCGCCTTTACTCTATCATCCTATCTCGTTCTCTTTATCTCACCACCACCACTGCTACTACTTCTACTCCAACTTAAACTTAAACTCTCATTGCCGCTCACTGGTGTCGCTATTTGTGGCAGAGGTCGCGCTTGTATTTGGATGATGATGATGTATTTGTTTTCATGACTCACTCGCCGGATCGGCGGCCTCTGTAGCCGTAACTCGCATTTTTGCCGCTCAAATTCAAAGTGGCGCAGACTTGGGTTGCGACTTTGGGTTTAATTATGCACATAAGCACCGTCGTTTGCTGTGTCTCACTGAGTCCGCTCCATCCTCTTCTCTTTGAACCGGCAGTTAGTTTATAGCCATCGGCAATGATGGCTTCACCAACTTGACGACGACGACGATGATGTCGATCGGCTGAAAAACAATACCTCGTTGCGGGACGACGGCGCCGGCCACGAGAGGAATAGGAGGATCAAGTTGCCTACAGCAGACCAACACAAAGGCGGCGAACCACGAATTCCACTGCATGTTTGCCGATGTGACGCCAGCGTGCAGCCGCACAGTGCAGCTTGAAATTTCAATTTCACCCGCCCGTTTTCTGCACACAGCAAGCAAACGAGTGAGCACAGGCACATAGCGCCAAAAGTCGCTAGGTGCCCGCCAACCCAACGAAAGCCCAACATCCCTTATGCAAGTTCACTCTAGTCCCACAATCATGTCATGTTTTTTGCTTGCACACTCATCATTTTTATCATTATCATTTTGCTCGTCGTCAAAATTCTCGTTGGCTGCTGCCTTGTACTACCTACAACTGACTGTACAACTGACTTTTTCTCAGAAGAACAATAGGAATGTACTCGAGGTTTCACTCTCAGACGCAAACCAACTGTCTCACTGTCTCTACCCCTCTGATCTCTCGATGCTTGAGAGATTCCTTGGCCTCCTCAGTGTGCCTTTTGATATTTCAGCTCTCACTCGACTCTCATTTGCAAAGTCTCTCATTCTTGCTGACGACGCAGCATATGCAATGTCTTCATTCGGCAGCCTAGTTAGCACTTGGTTTAAAGCTTTAAACACATCACAACTCATTCAAAGTCGGCTTTCCTCTTGCGGCCCCTGCGAGTTATGCGAGTTATGTGCAACCAAAACGCAAAATATCGGCCAACTGAACTTCTGAAAAGTCCCTCGGATGCAGAGCTCGCACACATGTACTTGTGTCGTGGTGTTTGATTTGGAGGAAAACAAGAGCCAGTCGGCCAATCAGTCGGTTCAACTGAAGCTCTTCTAAATTTTCAAAATTAACCCACTGAATCTCGTCTGCTCGACGAGGCGCTAAGCAAAGGCAAACTGGGGAAACGAGAGCTTAGCGCAGGGGGAGAGACCAATTTGCAAGCTCATTAACAAGGACAAGAGAAGAACTAATTGGGCTGTCGGTCGAGCGTTTTAAAATCAAGTGTGAGCTTGAGTGGAAAAACTCCATTTTCTTTCTCCCTCTCTTCGTTTGTTTGCACACTCCTCCTCTGCTGTCCCCTTTGTCTTGGTGAGTTGACCTTTCGCTTTGTCGAAACGGGAATGGAGTTGCAGGTGACTGTAATCCTGAGTCCAAAGTCGCTACTTTTCTGCTAATTGCTTCCCTTGATGCGTCCCGCTCATCTAGTCCTCATCCTTACGTCACTATCTCCCTCTTTCTGGTGGTGATATAAACAAGATCCTCGACTAGTTCAACTCGTACGAATCCTCTCATCGTACTCGCAATTACGAACGTTCGAAACAGCACGATGGGTGGCAAATGTTCAGTTGCAAACGCTTCCGAAGTGGACCAACCGACTCAATGGAAGTAACTCAATCAAAAGAATCGAATGATGGCAACTTGGATGAACTACCTCTGCTTACTTGGCCACCGGTGAGCTGATTGGCTACTTTGCGCTTCGTTGGCGGCGGTTCAGGTTGTTGGCAAGACCAAAAGAACATTCTATTTGTCGCCGGGCCACTTTATGGCCGGCCCTGCGTCTTGGCCGCACACATAGCTGGCCAAGTCGCGGGTTCAAGGGACAATTCCCAAGCCTTAGTCTCACAACAAGAGAGTATATCTATCTCTGCTTCCCTTTCAATCTCCTCCAAGGTTTACCTCGGCTAGCTAGAGCCTCTAAATTAGTACACCTACAACCTGATCGAGGATGCGATCAGGTTGACTGATCGCAGCGACTGAATGGTCGCTGTTGGACAAAACTCCTACTCTTTTTTCTTGTGCCAGCTAGCCCGCGGTCAATTGGATTGCTTCACCGCTTCCGGCATTACCACCACCACCACCCGCCGCTGGTGAGCTTTCCGGCAAGCAAGTAGGTAGGCCATCGATACCCTCGCCCTGGGTGGACGCTCAAGGCGATTGGATTAAGCTGCTTGCCAGATGAGGGGACGAGCAGGAAGAGAAGGAAGGTAGAATTCGAGTGAGTGGATGGACCCGGTTTGTTGTGCGCATGAGCATTGGGGCGCCGGTGGGCTCGCCAAATTCTCTCGACTCTGGCGGTGCGTTAAAACGGAGATGGTAGCGGCAGCAGTTAGCTAGACACTAATGGATGGCAGCTCGAGCTTCTGTTGCTGGCAACGACAACTCTAGTCACTAGCATTCATCTGCTCGCTGCCGCCGTCGCCGCCCTTGGTGTTGATGTCCTGGCAACACATAGCACAAATGGTGCCTCGTAATTGTCGCCATGCTCTCGCATGGGCAATAGTTGCGCAGTCACCTCGGCAGCTCCTCTCGACACACAAACCATTCCCATCAGCACTCCAGCCTGCGACTCAGGCAAGTAACTGTAGTTGCAAAGTCTGCATTGCTACTGGCGGGCGGCCAGTGGCCAAGTGGCTATCTCGTGTGCCGGTGGCGGTTGCGCTGTCGGTTGAGTTGACTGACGACTTCCAAAACGACGACAGCCACGACTACTGCTGTTGCTACTGCAAAGTCGACACGAAACGTGACAATCACAAGCCAGAGTGTCGGTCAGAGGCGAGTGAGCAACGAGTTAAGACGTCGGTTAATAGCACGCAGCGAGAAATAGAGTGATAGAGGGAGTTGGTAAGAGAAATTTGCCTGCTCATTAGTCGTTTGTAGGCAGATGGAGTGAGTTGCGAGTCGATCGGTGAGTCAATTGAATAGCATTGAGTTGTCATCTCATCCACTGTCGAGTTGGCAACTCGCGTCGTCTGATTGAGCGGCATGAGTCTCGTTAAGACCGGAAGTTGCGGCAAGCGGAAAACTCATAAAGGTGAGCAAAATATATTGCCTCGTTCAGCGAGATGATGGGAACAAGCGAAGCGATCAAATGTAGTCATTAACCGACGAGAAGAAAGAACTTTGAGCTAGCTACTTGCTCAGCGCCGCGAAGTGGAGTTGCGGCCAAGAGTTAAGCAAAAATTTGGTGTTGAGGAATAGAAATGCTCCGTCGCCTGTCCAGCGCCACCGCTTCGGTGGTGGCCACGGCAACAGCTGATCGAAATGCCAGTGCCAACGCAAGCAATAGCAGCAGTCGTCGTCAAAATGCCACCTTGGATGGCGGCACCTCCAATAATCGCGAAACTGACAGCCATTTGAACACGATGGCCAAAAATCCATCGATTGCCCTCTCGGCGTCCAGTCCAAATGCCGCCAAAATCCAACATCAAGTCCAAAGCCAGAGCTTGAGCACGAGAAAGTCTCAGCGCCGAGTACAATTAAGTTTTTCCGACTCGACAGGTAACGGCTCAGTAAATTGCAACTCTGAGAGAGGCGGCGATTACGATGGCGAGGATGACTCGAGCACACGGCGCACTAGACAACCGCGCAACTTGATTTCCACTGCACGACAAGTTGGCGCCCACACAAGCGGAAGCAATCGTTTGGCGGCGCCGCGCTTGAGTTTATTAGGGAAACCAATTTATTTAAACCCACAGAAGAGTTATTACAATAGAAACACAACTTCAATGCGCTGGAAGATGCGGTTGCGCTCCTTTCTAGAGCAACCGCAGGGTCCACTCGCTTGGCTGTATCACTGTTCCCTGTAAGTTTCTAGTGTGAGGTTTTCTGAAAAGTCGCTAGGTACCCAACTTTAAGCTTAAAGTTGGGTACCTAGCGACTTGCTTGTGTCATATATGTTACCCATTAACGGCCAGCTCGTCAAATCGGCGCTCGGTTTCGTCATCGCTCAAACTCAAGCACACTACAGACTTTATGTTGCAAACTTTATCTTGAAGTCCCTCGAAACTTCCACCCCCTAATTTAATGGCCACCAATTACCCAAAACCAGCTTGCCTTTTGCAGCAACTTCACTTCACCTCACCTCACCTCACCCCATCCAACTTGACTCTTTTCAACTCAACTCAAACCGAACTGAACTGAATTGAAGCAAATTTTGCAGGGCAAAGTGTGAACTAACAAGCAAAATGAACGCACCCAATTCCCTTGTTCCCATTTCCGAATTTAGGTTTGTGATGGTATTCGCCTGCCTCATGTTGTCTGTGTTCGCCACCATCGACGACTATGAGCAAAAAGCCAGCGTGGTCCTTTTCTACATGGTGAGTATTGGCATTGCTGTGCTTGTATTCTGTCCGTGTGTTTTCTACTCTCGAGAATACCTCATGCCTCATACAAAGGAAACGTACCTTGAATTGCGAATATCGAGCTAACAAATCGCAACATGAAAACAAAAAACACATGCACAGGAAATCGTCATGGTCAATTGGTTCACCTTTGAGTTCCTGGTGCGCACTTGGTCGGCCGGATGTCGGTCCCGTTACCAAGGTTGGATCGGCCGTTTGCGCTTCATTCGATCGCCCTTCTGTATCATCGACATTATGGTCATTTGCGCCTCGGCCATTGTGCTTATAGTCGGCTCTTCGGGTCAAGTGTTTGCGGCCAGTGCCTTGCGTGGTCTCAGGTTTTTTCAAATCTTGCGTATGGTTCGCATGGACCGACGCGGCGGCACTTGGAAACTGCTCGGCTCGGTTGTCTACGCGCATCGGCAGGAACTTATAACCACTGTTTACATTGGATTCCTGGGCCTAATTTTCTCCTCCTTTTTAGTGTATTTAGCCGAGAAGGATATCAACGAGAAGTACAACAATTTTGCGGATGCTTTGTGGTGGGGCGTGGTAAGTATTCTTTTCTATCTCTCGATCGATCGCTCGACTCGTCTTTTTGGATGAAACCCAACATATTTGAGCGGACCAAGTGGAGCAGCTAATTGGATCAACTCTCTATATGTTTTCTGCTGCTGCTGCTACTTCAACAGCTGACTCGACATTTCTATACCCTCAAAAGGAAACCCGACTAACCAAAAATGAGCCACCAATATTTCAATTGAAATTTATCCTTCACCCAACCATCGAAACCAGATAACTCTCTGCACTGTAGGCTACGGCGACACCGTGCCCATCACTTGGCCCGGCAAGATAATCGCATCGTGCTGCGCCCTTTTGGGTATCTCCTTTTTCGCACTTCCGGCGGTAAGTTGAATCTCGTTTTGGAGATTTGGTTTGATGGAGACAGATTCTTTTTTCAGCTTAATTCTAAACTCAAGCCAAAAGCCAACTATATTCAATATCCGACTCTCGTTGTGCCTCCACGAAAACTTAAATTTAACAAACAAACTGTCGCTCCGTTGACCTCAAAACCACCAACTTCTCATGTAAAACCGAAACAAAAAATTACGCCACCTCAGGGCATTCTGGGCAGTGGCTTTGCATTGAAGGTCCAGCAACAGCAACGCCAAAAGCACATGATTCGTCGCCGAGTTCCGGCGGCCACTCTGATCCAGTGTCTCTGGCGCTGCTACGCGGCCGACGAGGATTCTATGTCAGTGGCGACCTGGAAAATACATCACGTCCAATTGCCAAGTCCACCTGCGTAAGTGTCACCGCCAGTCGGTAGATTTTTTCTCGCTGCTCTCGTTGTGCCAGTGATGGAGAGAGATAAAAAGAAATAAGCTTGCCACAATGATGCTATTTTCAAACCTATTAGTTTGAGGTGAAGAAGAGGGGGAGAGAGTGGGATGGGGAAATGGACGAGTTAGTTTTTCGGGTGCGTCACTTGCTTGCTTTAGTTGCATGTTGCAAAATATTCCTAAAGTTCCAATTTGTACAACACCAACATCAGCGCGCCTTCCCTCCTGCTTTCAAGTTGCAGTTTCCGGTTATGAGCAATCAACCTGCACATTTGTTGAGTGCATGCTTAGCTTGCGCCGTTGTTGGTACTAATGTTGATGATAAAATCAGCGTTAGATTGAACTTATGCTAGCGACAATCTCAACGGCAGCCACACCAGCAACCAGCTTGACCAAACACTACAAAGGAAAGAAAAATTAACGCGCAACTTGAACCACCAATCCAAATCACATGTTTCAAATGCACATCGACAAAAACACCACAACCTTGCACTTGCACTTGTACCACAACCTGAAAAACCAACCACTCGACTAACCACCTGACTGAACGATCGCAACGAATGACACAAAACGAAACAAAAAACAAAACAAAAAACGGCCCACCATTCAACGTTGCAAATAAATCCGCAGTCAGAATTTCCTCGTCACGTCGTTGAACAAATCGATACGCCGAAGAGAAGTCAGCAAAGACTCGCCGCCACCGGCGCCCGAGGACTCGAGGTTGTCAGGTGCACAGGGCACCGGTAGCAGTGGCGGCGGCGTCTTGGCCGGCGTCACGTCGCAATGGAGTCCGCCAAACTTTGGCGCTGGAAGTGGGAGTTTGGCCCGCGGGGTGCTGTAAGTAGTGGGTGGGTGTGTGGGTGAGAGAGAGTGGCTACTTGTGTGAGTGAGATAGAGAGTTTATTTGTTAGGAGTGTGTTGCTTGTTAGTTGCAGTGGCGCACTTGCGCCGTTCGGGCGCTAGTTTAGTTTTATGTTGGATAGCTAGGCAGGCAGGTGAATTGGAAATGTGCCTCCGCCGCCGCCACCATTTTACCTCGTTCAGTTGTTGGTTGCGGGCATGTGTGCTGCTCATAACCATCTGTTTGTGTCCTCCATGTCCATTGCCTGCTGTTTTGTGCTTCGTGAAGCGATTAATCAGCCAGCAAGACAGAAAGGGGGAAAAGAATTATTCAATACAATACAATGCAACAAAATACAATAAAAAAACTCTATTGCTCGATAAATAGCCAGTGATTAGCACTCGCGCACATCGCAATCAGCACTCAACCAACTTGGGCAATGAATAATTAACAAACACTCCTCAATTACACTCTTACCTGTACCAATACCTGAATGAATGGACGAATCAACGAACGATTGCCGTCACGCTACACGCATTACATAAATCGCAAACCTTAGTTTCAAGCACAACACGTCGTTTGTCAGTCGACTGTCCACCATAAGGCGCCACAAGCCGCCTAGCGGCGACCAAACACAACAACAGCAAAGCCAAGGGCCAACCAACTCGTCTCCAACCAGCAAGCTAAATCCGATCTATCCGCAGATAAGTAGTTTACAGCAACAACAACAGCCAATTACATTGCAGAATCTAGAGGCCTGTAATCCTGGACAGCAGCAAAATCAGAACCAATGTGATACAAGCAACAGGCAGCAACCTCAAGGGGCATCGTCAACAGGTGTCACTGCCGCCGACTCAGCTATTTCCGCTTTCTACGCTCCTCTTGCCTTAGTTGGAGCGCCAAATCAAGCATTAGACTTCACAAACATGGCAACGACAACTGCTAGTAGACAGCAAACTGCCGAGACAGGCGGTTCCGCCCTCGCAGGACTAATGATGGGCGGGGCAGCTGCGGCTAACCCGAGCGAGCCAGCAGCCACTCAAACGGGACATTCCTCGATTATGGTTGTGTCGCAGAGGGACGGCGAACATCCGCAAACTCACCTGTCACGAGCTGCAAGTCTCAAATCAGTCCAAGGACAGCAAGTAATCGTCGCAGTTCCGTCGACTTCCGGCCCTCAACACCATCCCCCGGTTACGATATCAACCACTGACAAGCAGCAGACGAGAGGACAAATGAAAGCGATACTTAGAAACAGGTTGCCGTTGCCCAGCGAGAGCACATCGATTGCAACCAGCCAGGATACGACCGGAAACAGTAGTGAGCAGCAACAACAAACAGGTGAGTCTAGCCACAAGCAGCAGCAAGTTGGCCTCTTCGCCACAACGGCCACTCAGCAACAGGCTCAATCGCAACTAGTCTCAACTGGAGCTTTGGGTCCCATGGCGCCAGCACGAGCTTTGCGCTCGGTTAACTATGCCCACAATCTCACAGGTGGTAGTGGCGGCGGCAGCAGCAGCGTTAATCAAAATTCGAGACGCAACAATTCGGACGGTAAGTGGCTCACTGCGCTTGCCTGATAGACACTTCTCTTACCAATATTATACCCTGAAAGCCTGATTGATAGCTTGCTTGATCGCCCGCTAGCGCCACCTGCTGACTGGTGAACCATTTTTCACCTGAAAGTTGCCTCAGTTGCCGCTAGATGTCGAAGGTGCCTGCGCATGCTGCTGCATAGAATATATAACATGAATTAGATTGAATCGCAATAGATGAACTTATTTTACCTGCTAACCTGATAGACCCGCTTGCTTATTTTCACTATCATCGCCAATAACATCTAAACCACAAAATAACTTGCACCTAGGCACTCGAAACGACGACCAAGTAGACAACGATTCCCCAGCACCAGCGCCCATATCGGTAGCACCACCGAGTGGTGAAAGAGTTTCGCCAACTCCAATTCTGGCTTCGACAGAGTCTAGCAACTTGTTTGGCCGGAAGCGCAACTCGGACTCGGTTGCCATTGCTCTGGTGTCGCCACCTGTTGGCCATGAGTCGACGGCAACCTTGAGCAGGCACGAGTCGACTCGGCGACCTCAGCGAAAGGTGACAACTATGTTACTTCCAGGCGCAAGCTCGTCGGCCGTCAACCAGTCAGCGACAACGACGCAACGCGCTACTTCCGGCGGAAACCCAAACCGCCCGGCACCCACGTTGTCCGCGCCGACTGGCATTCTGACCAATAGCCAAACGGGTAGCAGTGGTTTCGGGCAACGATTCTCGAATTTGCCCACTTCGGCCCAGTTGTCGGTGGGCAACTTGACCGGCAGTCGAAACAATAGTATTTTCTCAGCTTTCGGTAAGATTAGTATCAGTAGCACTGTTAGACTATTAGAGCTTTGCATTTTGAACACACAGAGACCCCAAACTCTTTATCTTGAGCATTAAAACGATGCCTAAAATGATCTCTTATTTTTAATTCAAACCTAATTCTCATGATGAAAATTTCCTCAATCAAATAAATACTCCAAATAGAGGAAGACCAAAACGACGAGGTCAATTTCAAGGTGCTCACCAAGCAACACAAGGACGCCATTAGAGCTTTAAGAAAGATCAAATACTTTGTTGCCAGGCGAAAGTTTCGCGAGGCGCTGCGACCGTATGATGTAAAAGATGTGATTGAGCAATACTCGGCGGGTCATGTGGATTTGCTAAGTCGCGTGAAAAATCTACAGGCCAGGTAAGTGGAGTGGTGTGGTGTGAGTCACACTGATATTGAGTAAAACTGGCATTAAAATTTGTACTCGAATAATAATAAACTCCACCGTTCTTGCCACTAACCAAAAATTTTTCCATTACAATTGTAATCAAATTGAGCAGACTGGACAGCATACTGGGCAAAAGTGGCGTGAAGGCTAAGGATTCCTATGAGTCGAAACAAAGTTTGGCCTCGCGGATTGTGAAGGTCGAGCGAACGGTGAGTTTGTCAAATAAAACTTCTGCTTAGATGTAGCACCGAATCTGTCATCCACCATTTTGAACCAGAGCGACATAACTAATTGTAGCCCCAATTACATCACAAAATCCACTTGTGCTTTCACATGATAACAAACCAACTAAAACGAAATGCAATTCAAATTACCAGGTCGATGAGATCGAAAGTAAGCTGGACCAACTAATTGAGATGTACATGATTGATCGGCGCCGTTCGAGTGGCGGCGCCACGGCGGCTGTAGCAGCGGAAACTGCCACTGGGTCATCACCTAGTGGCGCCAGCTTTAGTGTTGCGCCATCGAAAACCTCGGCAACAGTCGCAGCAAGTGGCAGCTCGACTACAACCACTCGGGTGCCTGCCATACAAGCAACCACAGCAACCACCACCCCATCAACCACAAGCACCGCCACCACGACAGGTGACACAGGCACAGGTTAAACTCCAATAGCCACTCGATACAAATTAACCTGGAAACCCCAATTGCTGGCAGATGATGTTATTAGACCAGGGACTAGCTGGATTTTCTAGTTGACTAGCCGGAAGTGATGGACATTCAAGGCCTGCGAGGTGATCCTTTGTTGTTGTTGCTACCCTTGTTGCCAATCTAATAGGATGTAGTATTTTGTTAACCTTGCTCCACGGCCGCTTCTCGTTGCGTATGTATATAAACTAATGTAACATTACAACGCATTCGCCAACAATCAGTCGCAGGCCACTTAACTCTGCACTCACTCACTCTATTTTACTCGCCCCTCTTGGAACCTACCTAAACCAAAGACATCACGTGAATTTTGTTGTATGTGTTTGTGTATATATGTGTAAAGTTGCCTCGCTAGCTCATCCTGTTGGAACACCGCATACATGGCAAACATATGGTTGGCCAAACGACGACGAGCTAGAGTATACAAATAAACTCTCTTTACCGGACCAAAACAAGTTGCATTTGCTGAAATTTTCGTTGTTGCTGTTGCTGTGGATCTCCTCTACCTCTATCTTACCTCTGCCACTAGTCGGTTCTTCAAATTTCAAATTTCCGCCAGGCGGCGATAGCGTCTCTAATTTCTCGATATCTATCATTTAGTGTGCTCTCCTCAGCCGGCGGGTAGAATACAATACAAACTGATAGCATTGTAAACGTGTAAATGGAACCGCCGAGACCTTGAGACACTCATACTTATATACTTATACTCGTGCTCTCAAACACTCGCTTTGGCTGCAAATTATACACCAAACTGATATCACGAAGTTGGCGGGCTAGTCGGTCGTTTCGGCTTCCTGCTCAAACAGCAGAAAGTACGATGACGATGATGATGCAACTTGACCAAACAGGAAAAAGGCACTCGCTTAGCGATATCCGGTCGCCATATCAGCCGCTTGAATCTGCCAGCTGATCCATCATTGTCCAAGCGAGACGAAACAAGATGAAACGGAACGAGCCTCGCATTGGCCAGTGGCCTTTCCGATGATCATGACCACCACTGCTATTGCCACGACCACCACTATAGCCAATCGACTGGTCCACCGTTGTGCTTGTTGTTTGGACTCGACTTGCTCCATGGTAGCTGGTCGCAAGTATCGTCGTCTCTCACGAATGGTTTTTGCAAATCGAGTCACATTTAGGTGACCTAGTGGCGGACAGGCACCTGGCGACCATTGACCGCGCACAAACGGAGCTATGTACCGGAAACGGCTGCAGCCTCGGCTCAGCCCTCGACTTTGGGAGATGGATTTTAGAGATATCATGATGTCAGGTAAACTCAGCGCTTAGTTTTGTTTCGATCCATTCTATTTAGAATAGCCACAGCAGCGAATAGCAGCAAAGGCAGACAATGGCGCTGGCGGCGATGATGATGATTCTTCCGTCTCAGTGCCTGTCTCTATCTACCGGTTGACTCTCACCCGCTGTGAGCTATTTCTTGGCTCACTTTAAACAGAGAACTTGGATCAAGCAAACGCTGCTTTTGCCACCTCGGCCACAATGATCGCGCCGCGCGTGCATCATTTTTCCACGTTAAACTCAAACTGGCCGGCTGGGCGGTCGTCTGGAGGTAATCCAAGTGCGTTTGTCTGCCGGTTGGTCGACCGACTTACTACTGGCTAGTGAGTAGTGAGTGCGGCGACCAGAAAAACCTGGCGTCAAGCGCATGGAAGATGGGGGGCAATGGGGGAGAGTCGAGATGCTAATGTTCAGTTGGTTGCGCTTAAAATCTACACCCATGTACGTGTGAATGTTTAGACTCGCACCGACTTTTATGCTCAACTTCAACCTCAACACCTCGTCCGTCTCCTCCTGTTGACTCATGGATTTGAAACTCCTTTTCGTCGTGAAGACATTCGCATGATTTATACATCAGCGAGTGTTACCATTAAACTATTGCGCCTTTTGCGACTCGACTTGAGGCAACTCACTATAATAACGAGCAGAGGTTTCGGCCAGCTAAAAAGTTGTAAATTAACCTGCCGTTTTGTCTGGCGGTCTAGCTTTCCTACAACGGGGTTTGACAAGAGTAGAGGACTAACCCCAAAGTATTCCATTAATTTCAGTCAGACTAACCATTAGATTCCAATGTTGGACTGACAAGATCGTCTCTAAGTTCAACGGAACCTAGGGGCGACCTTCTGATGGAGCTCAAGGTCTTTAGCTTGTTAGGTTATCTGGCTTCCTGACTAGATGCTGCACCACAAACACTGCACTGGATTTCTGCCTAAGCGCCGCATTTTCCAATCCACAGTTTGCAGTTGCGAGCGGTAGACAAGTGACCGGGGAGCCGGCTACCCAGTTCTTAGGAAAAAAACGTGATCCATCTTCGGAGCTCTCGATCATCATCACAGCAACTGGCGCCACACAAGGCGCATCGACTGTCTTCGGAATCGTCCTCTAGCAGCTTCTGTGGATTTGGCACTGGCGCCTCGATCATCCTCCTCGTCAGCCAGCCAGCCAGCCCAAGCTGTTGATGTAACCAACCACTGTCTCTCTAGCGAGCCACCCTCCAGTCAGCCAGCTAGCCTGCTTGGTAGAGTCCCTTCCTTTCACGGTCAAAAACTTGCTAGAAGGCCCCGTTGGTGAGCTAAATTCGGCAAGCTAGCCAGCCAGCCAGCCAACCAACTGAGCGCCGCTTATATCTCAAACAATTCAATTTCTATCGCTCAAATCCTAAGCGTAAGAGGAAGAGGAAACGATGGAGAGATGGAAAGGCACACACCTAAGCACTCGGCTGGGCTAACTTACCAGATCGGCCTTGCCTGAGTAGAATTCCAACGAATACCGGAAGTCGGCGGGCCAGAGTCGAGTCGAGGCGAGTAAACAGAGACTACGCGTATATAATCCCCCTGTGTTGAGGCGGAAGTGGGTCCTTTCGAAATCGAAAGTCTTTGCCTAGAACTAAACCAATAGTGATGGGCCCGTAAACTTATATAAGAAGCCAGTGGAAATCTATCTATGCAGTGGGAAGGAAGCAGCCAGCCAATGAGCTTGCGAGTTTATACTTTCTATCGAGGCACGCTCTGTGTTGAGCGGATTGCATGTTTAGAGGATAGCTACTCGACTAAACTCCCAGGACCAATGTCGATGTTTGTGCAAATGGGCTACCAAGATTAAGATCTGTAGACAATTGATTATTGGATTTGGCTGCGGGGTCGCCGGTTTTACGCGAGCTTCGTTTGCTCGTTGCAGCCAAATGGAATAGCAAAAGTGGGAGCCTGACTGACACACACACATACTCACAATGCGCTATGCGCGAAACCCTCGAGCTTCCGGCCGCTCGACCGACCGATCGGTTCACTTTGGAATTGTAGTGGATCTGAAGTGAAGTTGACTAAACCGGATTTCGTGTGTCTCTGTCAAAACGTTCAAATATCCACCGATTGGCTGGCTGATGTATGCACATCGAATCGATTGTTTGGTCCGTCTGTCTATCGGTCTGACTGCTTACTACTCGACTGCAAGGCGGATCCCAGAGGCGAGCTCTCAATCTAGGGGAACAAGAGCAAACAAGTGGCTTTCCATCGAGCGAGACTTCGAACTCTCGGCTCCGGAAGATCATTGGCCTCGTCGACGCGGACCCATAAGGCCATTAGATTGGACCGTGTGAGTTGGAGTTTAGTTCAGTTGCGCTGAGTTAAGTTTAGTTTAGTTTAGACTAAACTAAACTAAATTCAACCAAACAAAGTTGGCTCGCTTCACTGGCGGGCCATGCACACGCGAGCTAGACCACCGACTGGCAATTGATCTGTTCTGAATCCATCATGGCACCTTGGGCGCAACCGACCAACCGGCTGCTCGGCTGACAGACTTGAGCGTCCGAGAGTTTGCGGCGGGGAGTGCGAGTTTCAGCTCTGCCTGGCTTCCGAACACACCGAGCCAAAGTGTTTGTCGAGAGCAAGTTGCGCTAGTTGCGTTTAAAAGTTCAATCGTTACGTGTTTTGTATGATCGATCAAACAAAGCGGCGCCGCCAGCGGAAGTCGGCAGTTTGGCGCAAGGCCAACGAGGCAACGCGTCGCTGGCAGTGTAGAGCAGACCCTTGAAGTCTGCCCCACGGACCACTGGCGCCAACAGCACGGCGGACTAAAAGGGCCGCCAGACAAACGCACCGAGCGTTCCCCTAGCGCCTGCCGGCGATTCAATGTAAAATCCGCCCCAAAGTCCATCAATCAATGGCCAGCCAGCCGGCCAGCGAGTGGCGCACACTGTTTGTGCGGCCAAACGCTGGGGTCAATGCTGCCGCCGCTGCGAGAAATGAACTGGCTGTTGCGCACTTGATGTGTTATGCTCTGAGGTAAATTTTATAACTCTCTACCCCTCACATGGCGAAACAGTGATACGATAAAACTCCGAGCCCCCGTACGTTGAGGCTTCAACGTGGTGGAGTTTGCCAACCAAAATCTTGAGCGAAAAACAAGTCGCAAGGTGGCGACACCTGTCCCGTAACCCGTCCAGTGCTGTCTGCTCAAAGGCACAAACAACGAGAGCACATAGCGGAAACAAGTCGACTGACTCCGTCGAGCGGAAGGAAGCGACCGAGCGTTTGGATGATTTTTGAACAGTGCACCTGGCCGCCGGTGGTGTCATGATTAATTGGCCTGGCACCAAGTCTCTGTTTACTCTTCATCTTTCGCCGATTCCCGGGCTGAGCTGAGGCTTAAGTTTTCAGGTCGCTAGGTACCTCCACTCTTGAGCACCGTTAGAGCTACGGCCGCGATCCACAGGTGACACTGGATTTGGTTGCGAGGAGAGGACTAGCAGAGAGTTTCAAAAGGAGGGTTCGAAAGCCACTTGCTCGCTAGATTGAACCCAAGTGTCCATGAATCTTAAGGCTCGAGCTGATGTTTGTCAGCCCGCCAGCCTGCAAGCAAGCAAGAAAAGTTTAGTTTAGTTTCAGTGACTCGCCCCAACGACAGGCAAATCGTCGCTTCGGGCTCAGCAAGTTGGATCGCCATGCTCGAGTTAACTTTAGACTTTCCCCTCCTTGAGTTCAGTTTTGAGTTGCAGTAGCTGGCCGCCACTTTGCAAGAATGGAAACGAATAGAAAAAAACAGGGCACAAGTGTGAGGTAAAGTCTACTGCATGCTATAATATTTGCATGCCGCCGGCTTGGCAACGAGAGGAGAAGGAGACGGCTCTAAAGAAACAGCCGGAAGCGGCAGCGGCGGGCAGCTGACGCCAGTTTCTTGTGATGGGCTCGCCGCTGGTAGGTTCAAGTTGCTGGCCTGCAAACGACGCGAGCGGCAACTTGGTAGCCTCCGGCTGCTGGAAACGTTGGTGACGGGCAAGAAAGTTGCGGCACATAGACTAGCGGCCAACTATCCAAACTCGCAAGAGTGACTAGCAGGTATGCGCTCAAATTTTGCATAGTGGAGTGGAAGCTTATGGTAATGGCGATGGCTGTTGTTGTTGCTGTTATCGTCGTCGTCGTCGTCGTAGTGGTTGTTGCTGAGTGGAGCACGCTTTCCGGCTTCCAGTCGCGCGAGCTCGAGATGACGCTAGCTAAAGCGCGCGCTGTCGCCATGCCGAAGCCGGCAACTTCCGGTGGGTGGTGCCTTACGCCAACTTGGGCTCCGGTGCCCGCGGATTAGCCGGCGCGGCAAAGAATGCGACGTGAACTCCCTCGATTCTCAATGATGATCACTCCTCATCCAACTCTGTCTACCTTTAAGTTTGCGCTTCTGGTTGGCTTGATTATCGTGGTGGCAGTCGGAGAAATCGCGAATCGTCTTCTTTGTGGCCAATTCGATTCCTCTCTCTTCGGCGGTAGTGTCGAGATGATTCAATTTATACTGCTCGCCATTATGATTCAATTCTCGAGCTCATACAAAAGACTCGCTCGCGAGTATACCTGGCGCTGGGCGACAGCAGTGGCTCAAATAGTTGGACAAGTGGAGCTAGGCAAACTGGCTGGTTGTGGTGGTGTCTCAATGCAAACGGCGCGCACTGCGACATGGCCCATTGATGCTAGGGGATAGAAATGACGATGGAACCTCGGTGAGCAGAGGAGAGAGATCAGAGAACGTCTATCTATTGGTGCGCGGTAACCGCGTGCCAGCACCCGCAACAGCCACTTACTCGGCGAGCGTGTGACGCCAAATTTAATTTTGAACCAAACGGCAACTGGCTCGAGCGTCCCACTTCCGTCGCCTCGAACATGTGTCCGTCTATCTGCCCCACTCACAGACCGACTGGCCGCTCAAAACGCACGAGTTAGATGCCAAGTCGTCCACGCGCCGGCTGCTTAAATGTATCCACAAAATTATCTGCAGTCGTCCCGTTGGAGTGGCACACGGTTCAAATTTTAAGGGGCGCCCCAAAGAAATAAGCCGGAAAGGAGGGCTCCTGTCTCCTTGTATGTCGCTACATTCGGAAACTGAAGCAGCAGTTGTACTGAACCGTTGTGTTAGAACGGCAACCGGGCCGCCGCATGTTGAAAGTTTTGGAAATTTTAAATCACCCGACCACCGGCACCGCAATTGCCCCTGCAAACGCCTTTGCCTACTACTATAACAGACCCGTTGGACCATGCAAAAGAAGCCCCTCAAATTCATCGCTACTCCTCAATTTGGCTACTCCTCGTTTCGTCATGTTGCTCTGTACATTCTATCAAACAAAAACAAATTTACCCTAATTTTCCCATGTTTCAACGTATGCCACTCAAATAAACATGCGCCGCCGGCTCAAGTTAACTTGGATCTCTCTGGTCATTTCAGTTTAGTTTGGTTTGGTTTTGCTCAGGCGACTGGCCGAGCAAGCAACTCGATCCGTCGCTTCCATCGGCGAAGCTTTCGTCGTTATGGTAGTGGTCTCCTCTATCGCAGTAGTGGTCGTCTAATCAATCTATCTACCGTTAGAGACCTCTACCTTGCGTTTAGCTTATCAGGATTCGATTGCAGGTACAGGTATGTTGACGGTCGCGAGTTTAGCGACGGCAACTAAAGCATCAGTATCAAGCCGCTTGGCCAGTTGGCGATATTTCACCTTCTAGGCACATGTTTTTCCCTTGAAGTCGCAACCTTCCTCTCTCATGGTATCATTCATCTCACTTGCTCGGCCCTCAAAGTAACCGGCGGCTGACTTGCAACACACGCAAAACTTGGAAGGAGCAAAGAGTTTCTCCCGCTTCGAGAGCAATAATTATGGATATTCGGCCGCCAGTTTGGCGAAAGCAGACGTCAATATTTGCATTGGAATTCCACCGAACGGCTCTTCTCTCCAAACAGGATGACGCCAAACTAGACGAAGCAAAGTGAGCAGCCAAGCTTTAACTCACCACTAGCAATAACAGCATCAGTGAAAGTGGAAGTGGCAGGGGCAGTGGCAGCATCAACAGCCAACAGGCAGCAACAACAACTCTAACTACAAGAACAACTTGTTTGCTTCTATTACGCACCACTCGCGCTGGGATTCTCGAGAAGTAACAACAAAATGGAATGCAATGCAACGAGGCGATGGCTGTCAAGCTGGTTGCCGAAACTGCGACTTCCGCTTCTCGCTGCTTAACTTGGCGAGCAGATGGCACGACGAGCCCATAAATCACGACAGCTCTTGTTGGGTTGTAATGCCAACGGTGAGCGATGAATTCCTAGGCGAATGCTGCTGTGCTATGTAGCGCAGAGTTGCCTACCAATTGAATAGCGCCGCCGTCCAACAAACGCTCAGACTAAACTGAAAAAAGCGCACCACTTGGAATAAAGTGGCTAAATTTGGCTTCCCATTGCCCATGAGTAAGGTTGAGTCGAGTGACCAATTAAGCGAGCCACTCAAAATGCTAGCGGTAGTAAAGGTGGCAGCTTTAGTGTGGAGAAGGCAGGCGACTTATCTTAAAGCTGGGCACAAAAGGAATGGTTTTTGCAACATTAGTTGTGGGGGGTGAAAACTTGGACAAAGTGTGAGTCCATTTCATTGTAGTATAGTCGACACATGCACCAGTGGAATCGACTGACCGAACGAAAATAGTCGTGCAAATTAGCTGCCAAATTGAGTGACGACAACAAAACTAGTTTAGTCGTCGTCGCCGTCGTCGTGGTTGCCGTAGCCGCCATTTGGTTGCTCATTCTCCACTCAATTCAACTTACCATGACACTATCATATATTACCACTATCCTTTTCGTGTAACTTGCGCCCAATTGAGTCACCTGATACTCGCTTTGCTCTCGCCCACCATGGAGTTGGTGATGTAAATGAGCTACCACACACCCAGAGGAAGATATATATATATATATATATAAATATATTTATCCTCATATATAAATTAGATGTCAGCCAGTCGCTCGTCAGTGTTTGAATTGTTGGCTAAAGTTGGGCCAGCGCTGCCAACTGGGCAAATGATTCAATTGCAAATCTAAGCGCCTCCTCCATCTAACGAATGGAATTGCTTATGACTATCAATTGGCGCGACTTTCTATGGCTTTAGTCTCCCAGTCGCATTCTCATTGGATAAGCCCGGTGAAGGTGGTGGGCGGAGCTCTTGGTGCGCTAGGTGCGCCCCTAGAAGCGGAAGTGCCATTGTGATATCAGCGGCTCTCTCTTTCGCACACACAGACGCACATAAGGCAGCATGGAAACATTGAACGTGAGCGAGTGCGTGTGAGCCGCTCACAGTTGACTGGTCGATATTCACACTGTAGCACGCCAACAATACCAACCTAAAACAGCCACCGACCGGCCAATAGATCGACGATTCCGGTCCGTTTGGTTTCCCTTGATCACTCGCTGGTATCTTTCCCTCTCCCCTTTGCTCGCGAGTCGCGACTTGCAACTCGCTGCCTCTGCAAAATTGCGATCCCCCTTCTATCTCTCTATCTCTCGCCGGCTCATCGTTTGTTGGCTCACTGGCTGGCCGAGCAAGCGAGCGAAATGTAAGCCAATTTTTGTCATCGCCGTGTGTCCTCCAACTCTTATATTACAAACTCGGAAGCTGCCAATATTACATCGGCGTCGTCGCCGCTGCTATG
Source organism: Aculops lycopersici (assembly GCA_015350385.1). Classification (NCBI taxonomy): domain Eukaryota; kingdom Metazoa; phylum Arthropoda; class Arachnida; order Trombidiformes; family Eriophyidae; genus Aculops; species Aculops lycopersici. The sequence continues at coordinate 453,648 of WNKI01000005.1, read as the reverse complement.
TCTCAGCGACCTGGACGCCTACTGCTGGCGCTGCAATTTTGCGATCAGTGAGCTAGAAAAATACTTGAATACTTGCGCAACAAACCGCCATCAGCGCCACTTGTGGCTGAACTCGAACGACAAAACTCTGCCCCAGCCAACTCACATACATAGACACACAACACGGCCGTCGGGAAATGACAAAGAGTTTGTTGTGTCAGGTTTCCGTCTCTTGAATTGCATTGCTCCTGTGTGTTGCGCGCCCATTACACACGTTCACACTTACGTAAATTTGACGACTGTTGTCGGGGCCAAGCGCATAGCGACTTCCCATATAAGCGACGATTGCGAGATAGTCATTCGTCCGTCCTACCGGCTGGCTGCCAATTGGCGCCGGCACCAACTCACACACATTGAATCCCAGTTGCCTGGAAGCTACTATGCTCCACAACCGCGAAAAGAAGGAGGAGCGCTATAAGCACGTATCGAATCATACATAGTGGTAAGTGGGTCGCACCGATTGGGCGGCTAAAGCCGAGCGCTTAAAGCCGAGGGAGACAAACGATATTCATGGCTGGCTCCCCAAAGTAAAACTCATTGGCCTTTTGAGGTGCTCCAACTGGCTGCTCACTTCCATTTGCCGGCAAATTCGCTTCTCGATTTTGCAAGTAGCAACGATAGTTGTGGCAGCAGGAGTAGTAGAGGTAGCAAGTGAGAGGCTACATCGCGCACCATTGACACCGAGCGGAAGTTTGCCCTCCTCTTGGCTATTTCCGTTGCTTTCTCTTCCGCTCTCTCTCCCTCTCCCTCACTCGCTACCAGCGGCCTGTTGGTTACTCGAACGCCTGCTCGGCCCAAGTGCAATTTTGCGGCTTCCTCCTCGAGGCCGACAACAAAGCGAGAAAGTTGCGTTCAAAGAGGCAAATGAAACAGCAATAACCACTGACCAGCCGAGTGGACGAAGTGTGAGTCAGATTCATTTAACTTTGGCTCACTAGCGGCGACGGCAGCGATATGCGCATCGTCTGTCTCTGTGTATCATCACTCGCACTTATAATTTAGTCGCAGGCAGTTGATTCAAATTGTAGTTCGAATGCGCCCAGCGGTGGCGGCAGCATTCGCAGCAGAAGCTCCAACGGCAAGTGCCGGCTAGAGATGAGTACCTAGCGACCAGCCGGTTAGTCCAGCGAGCGAGCGATGATTCTGGGCGGTCAAATGAATTGAATGGGATGAATTGAATGAGCCGGGAGGCAGCTCGTGTGGTTGGAGTCTGATCGCCATCGTGGTGGTGGCTGAGTTGCCGGCGGCTACTGCTGTTACCGCTTTGGCTCATCTCTAACTTGCCGTTCTCCCGTGTGTTCATATTTGGGGCTGCGATCTGAAGCAGAAGTAGTAGTAGTGTTGGCTGCAATCGCCAGTCGGCCTGGATTTTCATAATGGAGTTGAGATCATCAATTGGAATAATTATTATTATTATTACAATTTTGATTACGATTGCTCCCCGGTCTCGCCTCTCGTCCCTTTGAACTTCGGGGCGGTAATTTTATCGCCAATGAACCATTCGATGGCTGTCGTCGCCACGAGGCAACAGTACTTGGTCTCTCGTCGATGCAAGGGCGCCAAATACGAACAGCAGCCAGCGAAGACGAGATTGCCGCGAGATTAGGCGCCCAGTTGCGCGCATATCGCAGTCAACTGTTCTAACCACCGACCGGCTTTGGCTTGGCCTCCGGAGGTCTTCAAATCGTAAGCCTCTGCCGACGACAACGACGATCATTTCTGGGTCCCAATTGCTCATTCCTCTCACTTGAGCTCAGAAAGCGAGAGATAGAGAGAGAGAGAGAGGGAACTCACAGACTTTAGCTTGATAAAGCGACCGAGTATCGAGTCGATTGCTCTCGGCTTGACTCTCGAAGTTAAGCCGAATAGTCTAGCAAGCGGACTATGCGGCTTTAGTCGGAATAACTGGCGAGATCATTAGGAGACACTCCTCTTGCTGGTTTCATATGCACTTCCATGCTTTTAGTTCAGGTGAATAGATGATAAGTTGGTGACTTGTTTGGGCAACGCTTTTTCGCCGGCGCCCACTGGGCGGCGCCACTGGGCCTGCTACCGCGTCAAACCAATTCATACACAACCACTTTTCATTCGCCAACCACCTGTAATGCTAACATCGCAGTAAAAAGCTATAAGAACCGGAGCAAAATCTGCTCACTTGACGTTCAGCCATAAATTTCGACACGATCAAGCTGCCCAGGGGAAGAAGCGCCAAGTTGAAATAGTTAACTACAAGCGAAAAGAAATAAAACAACTCTCTTGCTTTGAGCTAGACCAACTAAGCTAGTGATGATGATGATTATATCATAACTTGCGGCCCACTTCCGCCGGAAGTGGCAAACGAGCAAGAGGCGTTGGTGGTTTCGGCGTGACTTCTCATGAATGTTGCGCTATGTAATCTTTCTTCCTATTTGTTTGTGTGTGTGTGTATTTTCGTAATGATGATGATGTTGTTGTTGTTTTCTATTTCTATCTCTCTGGCTCGATGTGTGTTTATTATTTCCCCTTTCTCTTTCCTTTGGCTCATTTTCTCTCTTGCAACTCATTGAAATTGGCGACGAAACGGAACGAAGAGCAAGGGGAGCAACGAGCAAAACTCTTATAAATATAGAACCAGAAACAGGGACGCAAAGTGAATTAGCGTCTCTCACATTAGACTTCTCAGCGCCCTACTGGCTCGTGGTAACGGCGACGACGGCAAATTTTTCAGTTCAGTCAGCAACCACCAAAATCGGTCCAGTTTGGCCCAGTTGCTCTTTTGTGTTTGCTACCCTCTCACTTTCTTCCCTTCCTTCCTCTTAGACAAGCAACGCAAAAGCCAACTCCTCGAGGCGCTAAATACATGATGATTAAGTGCCGGCAGCGTCAGTAGAATGGGGAAAAAACATTTGAAAGAAGCATCTAAGCCTCTCGCGCTCATTTAGCTCTCATGCGGCTCATTTGATTTGGACAAACTGAAAAGTCGCCGTCTCTGTTTCTCCTCTCGCTGCGTAATTTGGTTGCACTTTTGAGTTTTAGTTTTGGAAGCAAGTGAAAGGGGAGCACAAAAGAGCAACTAACTTCAATCGGCAAAAGTACTTTGCTTGATTGCAGTTTGGCCCAAATGGATTGATAATTGCAGTTAGCAGCTGCAGCTGCAGTTGCTTGTTGTCGTTAACAACTTGCTTCCTATTTTGCCAGGCTAGCAATTTGGTTTACTCCAACAGGTGGCGCCAGGCGAGCCACCGTACGGATAACTAATTTCCATTCCACTTTGCCGAGGAAACAATGACAACTCAATCAAGCCATAGAAGGGCCAGACCACCTGTTAGGGGCCTATCTGCTAACGCGAGTTTAAGCACGAGCACCTAGCGACTGAAAACTCATCAGTAGGCAGCTTGAAATGATCTTTGGCTCTCTTCTCTTCTGATCGAAATGAGGTTAGGCGAAACACGAACCGCCGCTATCGCCCCCAACTTCCGGATTGTCGATCTCGCAGAGTTTCCAACGACTCAACCGGTGCACTAATCTAGTCCCAACTCGGCGATCCTCGTTCTCGTCTTCAGTTTCGTCTTGCTCGTCATCGTCTCTAGTGCGCGACTGATTGGGCGAGCAAATAACTGAGCAACACAACTCCACGACACGAGCCCCTCAATTGATGGATGGCGACACGCGAGTTGCCTGTCTCTAGTTTGGGCTGTCACCTTCATCTGAGTTGAGTGTCTAATGTCGTCGTAGTCGTCGTAGTCGTCGTAGTCGTCTTGCTGACGAATGCGATTGCAATGAGCTGACAAGCTGACGACTCATTTGCCAGCTAAACTTTTCTCGGTTCGCTACCTCTGCTGCTGCCGCCTCTACTACCACCGATGAGAGTAGAAACTCCTTGTTGTCGCCGCCGTGGCCATCGAGTGGCGCCTCGTGTTGGTATGACCATCATCATGATAGACTAACGCTCATTTGCCTCGGCTCAACTCGCCTCGACTTTCCTTTAGCTGGCAGTCTCTTTTTGCGCCTGTCGCTCCAATTTACTCGCCGGCCGCCCCACTTCCGGCATAGCGAGGCCGGCCAGTCCTATGGCTGCGGAGGTGAAGGCAACTCTGGTTGCGCCTAAACTCGCGCTAAAGTTGCACGTAGTCTCCTTTGTGTTAATGGAGGTGGCGGCTGTAGTGGTGGTTGCCTTGTAAGTGGCCACACTTTTTAGCCAACAGACTCCGGCAAGTCGATGATGGTTCAACTTGCCGATGGCAGCTTGTGCCCCAGTCTAACGGGTGGCCGGTCGTTTCTGTTGATGTTCTAGTGTTGTTGTTGTTGTTGTTGTTGTTGTTGTTGTTGCTGCTACTACTGCTTCTTCAGACGACATTATCGAAACTCATTCGTGTGACACTTTGGTGATTCGCTGACCGGCACCACCCGCCGGAAAAGGGCCAGTTAATGCGCCTCAGTCGAGGCGACTCACCAGCCTGCAATCAGAAGTAGCAAGCAAATTTGGCCAACCGCCTATCGTTCTCCTCCCCTCGATGTTTCTGCTCATTTTCCTTCCTAGTTTTCCTGTTTAGCTGGCGACAAATGGCACCGGGCAACGACCAAAAAGCAACATAGGAGGAGGCAGTAACAAACAAATACGAACCCAAAAGTACAAGGCGACGCATTAGTCGCTTGCTGTTGGCGCATCAACTCGTAAAATTTCCCCTAATCGAGCGATTGGTTCCTGTTTGGTCCGAGGAGAAGGCGGTGGTAGAAAAAGGGAAGGAAAAGAGTAATGTCATCGCCGAGCCTAAGGCAGATAGAGAGGGAGAGAGAGAGAGTCAGCAAAGGAATGGGGACAAAAAAGCAAGGCGAGACCAAATCAACAAGCTTAATTGGGACTTCCGCTTTCCCTCGAAAGCGAGCAAACTTGATTCTGGAACGAAGCAAAACTAAATCGATTAGCCGGCTGTCGAGTCAAATTTCGCTCTTGGTTGGTCTGTAAGGAAACAAGTTGTCCTGTTTTGTGACACATGCACCGGACTCACCCATCAGCAAAGTGAAGAACACGCTTAGTTATTGATTGCTGTTTATGCCGTTGCAACTTGCTTTGTCCAGTGCAGCCTCATGTTCTACGCAACTAAGAAAGTCGCCTATGTTCAGCTAAGAATTAGAAAAGTTTACTTTGCCTCGAGCGAAAGCGGAAGTGATGCAACTTGTTAGTGTTTGTGGCCTTGGTATTTCGCTCTTCTCCTAGCTTTAGTTGTTAGTTTGTTTCCCAGTTGCACCCCACTTGTCAGCGTGTCACAACTAAACTCGAAGCACGATAACAATGGAAATCCACACACACACCAATATTAACCAACCGGCGAGAGCACAAAAACATATATATATATATATATAT
>WNKI01000005.1:395455-432434 GCA_015350385.1 Aculops lycopersici | reverse complement strand
CAGTATCTCTACAATTTAGATGATGTCGCTTATTTGCGCCGACAGTTCAGGTAATTGTTTGAATATTAAACAGCAGCATCTGAGTTGCTCTTTTCATCCGAATGTTGAGCGTCAAATTTTGCAACAGCGACAATGAGGAGCTGAAACAATCGATGCTTCCTGTTGTCGTTGTTGTTGTAGTGGTTGTTGTTGTCCTTGTTACTACCCGCCTACCTGCAGTTTTTACTTCCTTAATGGACTCGAGACCGCGAAGTCACTTAACCTGAAGCAGCGCACCTGTACTCTGCCTAAAAAAGATGCAAACTTAATTAACATGTGCACTCAGCTCAGCTCAACGCCAAGCAACTAAACCAAACCTGGTTGAGTTTCTAGTGGAGTAGTAAAATCATGAGCTCATTGGGTTTGTTGCAACATAAAATCTAGCTAAAAATTTGGAGCAACAAACAGCAGAAGCAGCAACAACAACAAGCAAAACACAAAGAGCAGCCAAACTTAACAACTACAACTTCCTGTTCGCCTACCCCAAAAGTTAGGCGTCAACTCGCAAAAGGGCAGCGGCAGCGATAACGACGAAAACTTGACAACTCGCCGTGTGTTTCCTCTACTGCACTTTCTACATGGTTGGCCTTGTTGGTTTCGATTCAATTATGCGCTTGGATTCAGGTAATAGGAGTGGGCAGAAATGTCAGCAGCCAGGTGAACGTCAGGGAGAGAGAGAGAAAAAAATCAAAATTATAACCACCTGTTGCTTCGGTGAATGGCCGAAATCTGAGTAGTCAAACTCATTGGAGTAGATGGCGGCACTTGAGCCGTGGGGCCGCATTTATCGCGCGGCCCACGAGCCAGAAAGAAGGAGCAAAAACAATGCAGTTTGTCTTGGGGAAAAAGAAAGCCGCACAGTAGCCAGAGAGGTGAGCGGAAAGATCGTGATCTAGATTAGATTTGATGTTTTTGTTGTGTATTATTTTACTATCACGATCATTATCATTAGCCGCTGATTGTTGCGTCATTAACTCTACTCCTATCACTAGCGCCACTTCACCTGCGCCAAGCAAAGAGGACACTTTATACTTTTTATGCATTGACTTTGATCATAAGTGGCCGGGTATATTCCCCATGGCACCACCACCTGCGCTAATGTTTTTATAGCCAGTCGCTCGCTTATCTAAATGCAGATTTTCTTCCCTCACGGCCACCGAGAGGAAAATTAAAGATGTCAAGATTTGCAAGTGCGATTCTCTATGTATGTGTATGTATACGTTTGTGTCTTTTTTCGAGTAGCTACTGTTGGGTCGATAGTTGACTTTGCAGCTGTTGGTGGCGCCATATATACATTGCAACAGAGTTACTCACGAAAGCATAGATAAATCGTCAGTCAGGTGAGAGATTCAATTTTATAGATGCACACCGTGTGTAATCTAAAATTTCAACCACCAACAAATGAGGGGCAGCATTACCTGGCGCCGAGCGACTTAATTTAGCGAAAGGAAGCGGCGACGGCTCGCGAGCGTCTCTTTTTTGCCTCGCTTTGGTTCGCATAGTTGCGACGGCGACCGGAAGCGAGTGGCGGCAATCTAATTGCCGCCGCCTCCCCCGCTGCTCGCTTGAAGCTAGAGGCTAGTCAGTCAATGGGGTGGTTGAGAGCGAGGCGAACAAAGAGGAATAGCTAATGAATACGCAACACCGACAACTACCATGAAAATGACGATGACGACGAGACACAATTGCTCGCTCTGTTGTATAGAGGGCAATTTTTCAACAGTGTCGCTCACGTAAATGGGAGCACACTTTGCTCCTCTGGTTGCCATAGACTTCGCCCAACTCTCGGCAGTTTTTTTATTCATTTTGGTGGCAGCAAATGAGCAGGTAATTTGCATCTTGGCGGCTTGTAAGTGTGTGTGTAAGTCGTTGTTGCTGTGCTAAAGGACCAAAAGTTACCTACTAATAATCTGCTCATGCAAAAGACGCCCGCCGCAACCACCGCGACGCGACAAACAAACAGACAAAAAACAAGCGACCACTTGCTTGCTCGCAGTATCCATTCCATGTATGAGCTCGTGCTCATTTCACCTGGCTAGTGACTTGTGACTTGTCGCTGGCTAGTTCAGACTTCATTAGGCCTCATGTTGCAATATTTCGTCGGCTAGCTGGTCTTGCTGCTGGCCGAAGATTGTTTGCCTGGCTGCTTAAGTTGCTGCTTTAGTGGTAGCAATGACAGCAGCAGCAGCAGCTTAAGTTCCTCTAATGGCGGCGCAGGTAACCCGAGCAGTCGCCGCCGCAGCTAGCTTGTCCCAAGCGGCGGCAGCAACAACAACAAGACTAACAGAATCCTGGACACTAAACTCTCGGCCAGTCGGCGACATGATGATACCCATGAAATTCAAGCAGCGACTCGACGTGCAAGTTAGTATTTTGCGGCAGAAGCGGCGTAGAGAGAATCTAGAGTCATGGATGCAAAACCTCGCCGGCAACCATGAGCCAACCAGTCAGGCAGGCAGGCAAATGAGAGTCAACTTGAGGGCAAATGCGCATTTAACGCGTCAAAAAATAGCAAAAAGATTTATTAGGGCCATTATTTTAGTTTCCTGTGCTCGTAGTAGTTTTTAGATGTGTTGTTGTTGTTGTTGTAGTTGTCTATGCAAAGATACGACGACCACTAGGAAAAAACAACCAAAGAGAGCACATGACTCCTGACTTTTCCTCTATCTCTATCTCTCTCCCCTTGGCTTTGTATACATACATCTCTAACTCTTAGCTAACTCTAGATTAACTAAGCAAACCGAACGTTGCATTAGCAAACTGTGGCCACTGATTCTCTGGTTGCTCGACTGGAATCTAACTGCATGTTGAGTGGTAATACCGAAAGAAAAAGGAGAAAGAGAAAGAGGCAAGGAGGCGGAGATAACTGGCCGGTGGACAGGCGGGCAGATTACACAACGCAATACACAACACAATTGGCTGCCGCGCGGCACAGGAAACCAATTGGACAACTTGAATTATTAGCCAGCGAAAGGAGAATAGTTTGTTATTTTTACTCGGCTTTATTTCGTTAGTCTTTTTCCCCCTCATCCAAGACCCGTAATTGTTGTGTACTTTGAAATAAATGGCAGCGGACAGTTTGAGGTACAGAGAACATTTAAATTTTCCACTAACTTGACGAGCTCATCGCCGCTGACACTTTTGTTGTCGTCGTTTTTGCTTGAAACTTTTGAATATTCTGTAGACTCGACGAGCTGCACTCTGTATTCTTCCCTCGCGATCATCTTTTTTGGCAAGACTCTGGTCAAAATATGAGCAGCCGAGTACTCAGGTTACCTTTTAATAAACTGAACTGAGTAACTGAAGCGAAAAGAACATACCGCAAGCGACAAGATCAAGCGAGTCAACGAACAATTGTTTCACTAGCTAATTATCGGCCACTTCCATCTGCAGCCCATAAATCAGTGAACTTGAACTGTGCGGTTGTTTTAGTTAGTTATTTGGTCGGTTGGTTGGTTCACATTGTATTCGGAAGAAAAAGTTTTGGGAAGAGAAGAGAAAAAGAAGAAACTCCTGTTGACTAGTTGACTAGTTGGTGTACATTGGAGTTAAAGTGGTCTAATTGTTGTGAAAAGCTTGTTAATCCAACTACCTGTTGCCAGTTGCTCCTCCTTTACTCATAATACATTTACCGAGGACTACTGAGAGTTTTCAAGTTGTTGAGCAACAATTGAGCTTTTTCTCTCTAAGTGCCACACAAAATTTTCTTCGATTGCCGCCCGCCGGTTGCCAGCTAAGTGGACAACTAGACCAACTGGCAGCTTAACTTGATGCCAACAAGTCAACCGACCAGCTAGTTAACCTATCGACTCATTTGAAGGTGAAGACCTCCGCCAAGGTAAACGAAGGAAATAGGAGCGGTGGACAGTTTAGCAAACCAATCTTTGCGACAAACAACAAATACACTGAAGAGGGAAAACTCAACTTTTAACTCTGGCCAAAGGAAACGCTAATCACCTCTGGCGTCACAATCGATCGGTTTTGTGCGGGACGAGAGCAAATGGGCTCGCTGTTCTTTTGGGCTAGTCATAATTGGTATCGTCTATCCTCCCATTTGAACTCTTTTCCTCTTCTCCTCCAGAAATGTACTCTTGTCTCTCAAATCAAAGAGGAGAAGGTTAGCTGCCTTCTTTGGGAGCGAGCGACTGGGAGAGTCGATGGAGGAGGGAGAAAACCAAGTGGGCGGTCAAATGAAGTTGTCGTGCTCACAAGTGGCGACGCCACACACACTCACACTCACATGACCACCTGTCAAGTGAGCGGCGCCTCGCCGCCGGAGATTCCATTCAAAGAAAGAGACTCATGCGCTATCATTATGATGACAATAAAGACAGCAGAACATTTGGCGACTGGAGCTTGCTTCAGCCGAATCGCCGGCGCTTCTGCTGAAGCAAAGTAATAGAGTCGCGCACTTAAGAGAGCAACCATTTAGTTGCTCACTTCGACGTTTACATGCCACAGAAACACAAGCTCACTTCGTTTGCTGACTGACTGGCTGACTCACGGCCAGAGAGACTGAGAGGAAGAGAAACAAAGACAATTTGCGATTCGAGACCAAGTTGGCTGCTCGTTTGCTTGCTCGCTTATTGCTCCCTCGGTCGTGGCGCCAAAAACTTTTTATCGCATTAAGCCAACGACTGCCAACGAGGAGTCGGTGGTGGCGGCGGCGGCGACGGCGACGACGGCACCAACCTGACAATTATCTTCGTTTGCCACTGCTGCACACATAGAGATACTGAGGCCAAGTCGCAATCCCACACAGACACTCCAGGTAACATCTCACTCAATTTAAATGGCGACTCGTCGTCGTCGTTTGCGCGGCTTGAGGACGTTTGCAACACGGTGGCCAAGTCAGTAGCGGCCGCCAACTGTGAATTACGCGCCCTAAACTAACACAATGTCACCCAAGTTTGACTTTGGATCTAGACCGGCGAGTTTTCTAGGCGAATTGTAATATTACTTGGGCAACATAGAGCACAGCGAGAAACCACTTGGCAAGCGAGAGACAAAACGGGACGAGAGATTAGTTGTCACTTTGAGGGCGAGCGGCGGGCGGCGAGGGGAAAACTTTAGCTTGCCAGTCGGCTAGCGGCGCGGTTCTAATTGAATTGTTGGCCGACCAGCAATCAACTATGCGCCTCGCCTCGCTTCGCCTCGTCTAGCAAAAATAGAATCACCTTGTCCCGTGAAGAATAAGGTTATTCTGCGCCACGCCCACAGAAGAGCCGAGTTTGCCTTGGCCACAAGTCCGTCCGTCCGTCAGTCCGTCTAGCTATAGGGTCGCCGGCGGCCACTATAATGCAATTGCAATTAATTCAATTGTCTCGCTATCCGTGTTTGAGTTGGCAGGTTGCAGGTAGACAAGTAGACAGGTAGACTAGACAGGTAAGCAAAGTGGAGGGTTACAACCAACCGCGACGAGTATCGACCTCGGTGCCGCCGGTTGCTGGCAGCACGGAGGCAAATTGCTGGCACCAATTGTCGCGCTTCTCGCGAGTTACGTGCGCCGGCCGGCCGGTCGGTTGTCCAGTTGGTCATTTGGTTGGTTGCTTGGATGGTGAGTTGGTCGGTCGGTTTGACCAAACGCAAAATTCAATTGCCGCCGCTCTTCTAGCTCAATTTGTTGGCGTGTAAATGTAAATGTGCAGTCGCAACTTGGCGCTAACCTGTGGGAATCCATCCATCGAGCCACTTGGTCGCTCTTTCTGCTTTGCATCGAGGTGCCGCCATTTTTCCACAAAGCCAACCGGCCGAGCGAACGAATAAACTTACCTGGCTGCGCTGACCATCAGATCAATTAGTGCGCCCAAGTGGCAGCGTCTAATGGACTCCCTGGCTCGCAGACTAAGTTCAGCTTCGACGTTCGGTTCATTAGTGTTTAGTTTCAGTGTGAAGTGTTGGCGGCATTCATTCATTTTCATGGTGCAGCGCAAAATACGTTTAGACCCAAACAGACGGCAGCTGCGCGAGCGTCGTCACCGAAGTGGCCGCCGCGTAACTCGGCCATACGGGAGCTAGCCGCCGGATGGTGAGACCGAGTTGGTGGCGGAGTCGATGGCGGCGGCGGTGGCATAGCAATAGCGTCGCTGGTGGGCGCGCTATAGTCGTGCTCGAACAAGTTTGCGCAATTTAGTTAGCGCCGATATATGAACGTGGATCGGTACCTTCTATTGCAGCCAAATTGGAACAGATGCTTCTCAATTTTCAGCTCATTGCAAACTTGATTACGGACACAAGTGTGCAAATTTCACGGACATGTTGAAGAAAATCATCAATGAGTTGCTCCGGCTTTGTGCTGCTCTTTTTCCATGCTGTTGTTGCTGCTGCTATTGCTTATCATTTGGTGGATCGCAATGAAAAAGAAAATGTTAAGTTCCAGCAACCACTTGCTGCTGTGTGCTATGGTGGCCAGAGTCGGTGACTGGAACGCATCACAGAAGCCGCATGCTGCGCGCTCACAAGGTAACTCTGTCAGCTGCGGCCACGATGGCGAGCTGGCTTAACCATCGTTTGTTGCTTCGGAAACCTGAAAACAATTAACGCTCAACATTGTCGCTCCTCTCCATCCGAGCTCACCTGGCTGGTAGTCAGGTAAATCGTTTGGTTAGTTGGTTGGTTGGTGGCTGGCTGCCCTCCCGACTCCCGCGCCCAACTGTTGCTATCAAATGAGCAGCGAGCAAGGAGACAAAATGTCGGTAAAACATACACCAACCGACGAGTTACTCGACGATGACAAAGACAAACTGCTCTTTTGACGACGACGACACTTCATTAGTTGGCCTGCTACTGGGTCGCTGGCAGCGAGGGCTTGATGTAGTCAAGTGGCCAACTAGTTGTTGTCCTCTCTGGTCGCCCGCTGGGCTCGTCTCTCAGTCTCCAAACATCCAAGTCTCTCGGGCGGCAAGCGCGACTACAAATACATCGACTGCTTGGCCCACCGGCTGTGCCACTGCCGCTACCATTGCCACCGCCGCGGGCCAGGTATAGTGTTTGTCGCTTGCACACGCAGTTTCCGGTTGCCGTAATGAAATGAATGAAGCGAAGTGAGGAGAAAGGACTTGGAAAGGCGAGTCACGCGAAACTGAAATTGTCGCCCGCGAGTGGCCACTTTTGTCTCAGAAGTTTGCGTTACTTGTTCTAGTAAAGAGAGAAGGAGAGACAGGCAGACAGACAGACAGACAGATAGATAGTTAGTTGGTTAATTTTAGTAGCCACTTGGCAGTTTACTTCACTCGGCGGCCCATAAACACCCAATTGAACCCATTTAAAGCGACGCTTCCAGCTATTGTCACTTCATAAATCATCTTTCTCTCTCTCTCTCTCTCTTTTTCTGTCTCTTTTTGCGCTTCCATGTTTCGTCTCGATTCAGTCTAGCTGCCGGTTGGCACGCAATCGGCAGCAGGCACTTTGAGGCTCGCTACTGGAGTTGCCGGCGCTTATCAACAGGTGACCGATGGCAGTGATCCATGCCGGCCACCGCAGCCGCCGCGGTGGCCGCTGCCGCTTGATTTTCGCTCAGCCACCTGGAGGCCAGGTTCAGATCGAGGTGGTTGTTGCGATGCCGGCCGTGGTAGCTATGATGCTGGTGATTGTGATTGTGGTGGCCATTTGATAATCCAATCAAATGTGATTTAACTACAGCTGCTGCTGCCGCCGCCGCTCTAGTGGTGGTTGCTGTGGTTGTTGTTGAGCCAATTGCTGACACCCCCGACAACAAGTGGCAATGCTGCTGGTTCCGACGGTGATCGCTGGCCGAGAATCTGGAGCACGCCTTTTTCCACTTGCACTGCGTGCACCACAAACTCCTCTGCTCCATCCCGTACATCTTGCGACACTTCCGGGTACCTCGTCGACGGCCTCGCTTCGTCGTCGTACTACCTGTGTTTGTTTGAAGGGCCACTTGGCCGCCGGCGCCGGCGGATGTGAAACGGTGAAGGCTAGCGTTGGCCGCCGCCGCTGCGGCCAGTTGCTGGTGGTAGTGGTTTGCTGTTGCTGCAGCTAACGAGGTTTGCTCTTGTTGTTGTTGCTGTTGCTGTTGTTGTCTTTGTAAAGCTGTTGCTACTGCACTTAAATTATGTAAACTTGCAAATTGCAATGAGGCTGTGAGTGAATCCTGATTTCCGGTTGCATAGCTGCCACTTATTGTCGCGGCAGCGGCCGCGGCCGCGGCCACCTGAGGATCTAATTGCTGGTGTCGTGGAGGGTAGAGGCCGAATGGACTCGTTGGCACTTGCTGGTTGTGGTGGTGTTGGGGATTTTGTTCTAGGCTTGAGGTTGTTGTGTGTGTGGTGCTGGCGCTTGACGGGGCCATTGTGGATGCTGATGAAATTTGAGACGCAACCGAGGAGGCCACGCGCATCGCTTGCTGCTGTTGCTCGTGCAAACGAACCAAGTGCTCGTTCAGCGCCGAACAGAAGGCTGCGTTTGCGGACAAATTCATTGATTGCCTAGTTATTAATGTTGAGAGTTGATTATTTTTATTATTATCTTGATATTTTACCTGTAATATTAATGATAGTATCGCCTACTCCTCCTCCTCCTCCTCCTCGTAGGCCTCCTTTAATTGGTTTCCCTTTGAGTCTATGTTCTTTGAATTTGCCGAGCTGGCTGTGAATTGTTGGCATTGCGTCACACAAGCCGGCGACGGCGACAGTCGAGCCACCACCGAGTGCACCACTACCAACTGCCGCCGCCGCTAGCGTGTCCAGTTGCCGCCGCCGCCGCCTCCTCCTCCATCTGGAGCCCACGGAGTTATAGAGGGAGAATGCGCAACGGCGCAAATGCAGCAGCCGCCGGGCCGGCAGTTGAGTGCAGAAAGCGGCCGGCTAACTTGACTCACTTGCCTGCTATGAAGTGAGCAGCGACAGCGGTGCCACTGCTCACTTCACTTCACTTCACTCCACTTCACTCCACTCCAACTCACCTCACCTCACCTCACTTCGCTCCACAGATGCGAGCCTAGATTCGCCAACAACACAGTAGCTGGTTCTGAGCCTGTGACCGTCACATGAAGGCATCGTTATACAATTTTCCGCACTCGCTGCTGGCTTGTGGCGGCGGCACCATGCGCGACGTCCAATGCGCATAACTGTTGCGCATGCCCACTGTCTCACCCGATCTTTTGCTATTGACAAGAACTATCTCATACAAGAACTATCCCATTCCAAAGAGAAAGAGTCAAAAAGTTAATTGCAAACAATAAAAACAACAACTACCCTTTCAATTGTTTAAATTCTCATATTTATTTTTACTTTTCGGTGGAAATAAAACAGTTCAACATTACATATTACAAGTCAATTGTTGCCACTTCGTTACGATGCACAACACGAGCCTGCCTATTTTTCTTCTCTATTAGATAATTTGTTTTGTCCTCTATCTTGATGGCGAGATTTCCTGTTTCCGTTGCGTATCGCCGGTTAATCTTTAATTTGTATTAATTTGCTTTTTCTGCATTTGCTTATATGTTTCGTGATCATGATCATCATCATCCGTGATTGTGTCAATGTGTTTGTGTCAGTGTGTGTGTGTGTGTGTGTGTGTGTGTCGATCTCTCTCCCCTTCCGTCTCTCTGTTTCCGTTAGTTTATTTGTGTAGGTTTGCTTGTATTTTGTATCTGTCTTGTAATCGATTGTTGTGGCCATCTAACTCTTGAGATTTAGTTTTCTAGTGTTGAGTGAGTCACGCCTAATCCTCTTTGGTCTGCTTAGTTGAAAGGCCTTCATCAAGTGGTTGATGGTGGTAATAAGTTCACAGGTGTGTTTATTTTATTTATTATTGGCTTGTCTATTGTGTTGGCCGCAACTCGCATAGCGAGAGTTGCGCGCAAATATATCGATCGATTCTCGCCCTTCGGGAGAGAGAGGGGGGATAGATAGAGCGACGACCACAGAGTTGAGATTCCAACGACGAGCAAATCGTTCAGACATCAACTTCCGGTGATGAATTACGTTTATAATCTGTAATTATAGTCATAGTGATAATTATTATGATAATTATTTTAGTTATCATCATCAAGGTATAACAGCACACCACACCACACCAATCATCGTAATCATAATCATTAGGGTAAGCGTATTCATGCTAATTGAATCAGGGCCACCAGTGCTGGCGCTGGTCACTGCCGGTGGCTAACACACTGTGATTGGTAATTGTGTTTATGGTTTTGGTGATGGAGCTCGCTTTTGTCGTCACTGATGACTTGAGCAACGCCATTTGGTTCTTGGGGCTTCCGGTTGAGCCGAGCATCGAATTGCGCGCCCGATCATCGAACCTTGAGCAAGCCTTCTTCCATTTGCACTGGGTGCACCACAAATTACGCTGCTCCATCCCGTACATCTTGCGACACTTTTGCAACCCGCCGCGCCGCCCGCGCTTACCTGCCGAAGTGTGTGCCGGTTGCGCCGGCGACTGCGGCATTCCAACTCCAACTCCAACTCCTGCTACAGGTGGTTGGTGAGAGGTTGCTGCTTCTGATTGGCGGACACTTGTGGCCGACGGATTGTGTGGTTGCTCTTGTGCTGTTGCTGTCGCTTTTGCTTTCGAACCCAATGCCGAGCTTACAATACCCGATGCTCGTTGGGAGCCACCTGTTGTTGAGACGACGGCCGCCGTAACTGCCGCTGCTCGGCCACTTATAAATTCTTTGGCTTGTCTCGATCTACCACCACCATGAGTGGTACTGGCCCTAGTAGATTTGTTGCCATTGCCTCTTCCACCTTTGCCATCTCCGGTCCGATGTGCCGCGACACCCGACACCGTGGCCGCCTTTGGCGAGGTGGGCGAGCAGGCGGAGGAGGTGGCACAGCAAGCTGGCGAGCTCATTGGCGAGGAGCTAGCCACCGACTGGCCGGAGGAGAGGCCGTCGCTGTTGTGCGAGGGCGAAAGGGGCAACTTGCGTGCCGCTTTGAATATCGCAAAGTAGGTTACCTCGTCCACTTCCGTTTCCTCGTAGTAGAAGTCCTCGTCGCCGATAGAATCATATTGTTTTGGCCTGTAGTTGAAGTTGAAATGAATTTACATTTGAAGTTTGAGAGGATGAAGATAATTAATGTTAGTCATCTTGGTGTTTTTTTTGTCAAAATGGCTGGTTGTTAGATTAAATAATGATAATAAAGCTTGCTTATCTGCGTCTCTAGAAACCCCTATCCACTAGCATAGTCTATCAAATCATCCATTTGGAACTAACTAATATAATATCTGCAAAGAACCGCGACACATGTTAGCGACCGGCGCTGCACTTCCGCCAACTTCCGGTTAGAGTGTCCACCGAGTGCGGCGACAATTAATCAACTCCATTGCTGAACTCGTTGTCGCCAATTGTAGTTGTCGAAGTGGTAGTCCGTGTTGTTGTTGCTGCTGTTCATTTTGTCTCCGTGGGGTTTGGTGTCGGTCGGCAGTTGGCTGCTGCTGCCGCAATTCAAGAGGAAAAGAGCATCGGCAACCCTTCACACAACATAGGGACAATTGAGCAGCCGACCATTTTGCCGGATGAATGTGGGAATTCATCATTGCTGCTCATAACAAGCGAGCACAACTCACAACTACACCCGAGCGACTGATGACTCTCCACTTCCGGTTCTGTTGCACCACCAAAAACAAAACAACATCCAACCACCGACTAGCAAGTGGCTGCTTGCGATCGTCTCGTGCGCTCGTTCGCCAGGGGGCAGCCATCGGCAAGCCAGCGAGGCGTCGAGTAGAGGCCGGGAATAGCAAGAGAAGCAGAAACAAAGTTAAATTGAAGTGAGAGAGAAAGAGGGAGACACAGAATCACAACTAGAGCACCATTAAACAATTAGATCTAAATCCATTTGTGAACATGAAGCCGCTTGTAGGCTGCTCGTAATGAACACGAGAGCCTCAATCGAAACTTGGATGTCGAGCACCGCCGACTAGAGTGAACCAAAAATCAGCACTTACACACAAATTGGTCATGCCGAGCATTTCGTTAGTTGGTTTAGCTCGCACATGAGCAGTATTTGTTTGAGTGCTTGGTGGTTTGGATTCGCGAGTTCCAAAGAGCAAAAGAATCGATTTATATTATTAATTGAGATTTTTCCTTCCGCTCGCTTGCCTGCCTGCCTGCCTGCCTGCCTGCTCGCAATTTCAATGAGCGACTAACGAGTAAGCGAATCGGCAAGCTTACTATTTGAGATGAATGCTCGATTGGTGGTTGCTGTTATGTAAGAATTGACTGACTGGCTGACTGGCGATTCAATTAAATCGACCACCAACCGAATGCCACTTTGCTCGCGGGTTCTCTTCTTGTTGTGGTTGTTGCCCTGTAACCACCAACACCACCACAACAACCACCAACACAACCGCCGGCTCCTTTTGCTTACATGTCACCGGCAACCGCTTCGTTGCTCGCTAGTTAGTTGGCCACTATTTAGCGTTGGACCCCCGACCGGCACGCGCATCCAACTTCTGGCTCCTCCTTCTGTCACTCTCAATGACTAACCAGAGAGGGAGAGCTCACAAGTGGTCGGTGGCCAGCTAACAATTGATCGGTTTCGGCGGCTTTGAGTGGAAGCATCGCGAGGGCAAGTTTTAGCGCAACGCCACTTGCATTGCGTCCGCCGGAAGTTCAAAGTGCATTCTCGACATCAATGTTGTCGCGCGCACACTACCCGATTCCATTTGGCTAAGACCAGTTCAACAACTTCAATAGCAAGCAACTTTGAGTGCACAGGTAAATTGGAGCGTTGCATCGCTTTGCGACAGTTGATTGCGAACGCCGCGAGCTATGGCAGCTGCAATTGTAACATGACACACGGACAAATAAATTGCCTCCAGGCAAGGAATGAATTTTCTCGTAGATCACAAGACAAGCGACAACATCAACAATAAGAAGTCCACTACTACCAATACTAGAATAGGGATACACTGGCAAAATGCACGGAACGAAAACAAATTTTGGTTTCCGCCTAATGCCTTTGGTTGGTTGGTTGGTTCTTTCGTTGGCTCCCATGCTGCCAACGATGAGTACGACTACTTGCCAGCGCATTTACCTAGCCTCAAGTCGATCATTTGGTGCGTATAAATTAAGGAGCCAAATCAGAGTGAGAGCAAGAGAAGGAGGAGAAAAAACTAGAGCGCATTTGGTTTTGGCTTGCAAACGATTAAATAGCACGCGTTTGGTGCCACGCGTTGGTTTGTTTGTTCCAATCATCTGATTCCATGGAGTTTCAGTTCAAATTAATGTCGCAAATTTGCTGGGTGGCCATTTTTGGAAGTGAATTGAAATTCCCGTTGCGCAATTATAATTATCGACATCCGCGGCGAGCGCACTTTTTCATCTGGTTTATTTGTATCTCAAACAATTCATTAATTATGAGAGTAAATCGCAATCACTTGCTCGAAAAACTCGTGTCTTATCCCACACGGCCACCAGTTGAAGTGTGGTCGTTCAACCCGAGGTCGCTAGGTGGCGTCGCGCAGCCGCTAACATGAAGCCAGCGCACTGCTAGCTCATTTGCACCACGCTATGTGGCCACTGAAACTCGTGCCTTAGACCAAGTAAACTAACTTTGCTTCTTTCTTGGGCTCAAAAAGTTCTTGCGCCCCTTGAGCTAAAGCAGCCAAAAACAGAGCAGAGCCGAGAAAGTTTTAGTTTGAGTTGCTGCCAATCAGCTCATTTGGCAACTCAATCTCTCGCGCCATCCTCTCGGTCAATCTGTGTTTCTCGTGAGCAAGTCGATGGCTCAGCAAGTGCAAAAAATATATAAGCACGGTCCCATTCTTTTGCTCCAAAATGGACGAGAGAGAAAGGTTCTACTTTTCTCGTTGCAGTAGTGGCGATGGTGATCCACAATCGACGTCGCCTTTTGATGAATCAATCTGTCATGGCCGCTTGTCACTTGAAACTATCGCACCCAATAGAGGCAAAAACGACGACACAAACAACAATCGGCGACTGCAGCCATCGGCCTCAACAAATTGAATAACGAGAGCTCCTCGCATTTTGGTCTAGTTGGCGGCAACGGCTTCGCAACATGAAGGCAAACTAAGCGCGATGGCAACACCACAATAAACAACGATTGCCATAGAGCACAAATTTTTACCAAAGCAAGCGCGAGGCGCCCAAAGAGACAGAGAAAGAGAGAGATGAGATGATATTTGCAACTGCTATCAGTTGCTGCTCGCGTACTTGCGCAACTCGGGTAACTAGCGGCGGTGGCAGCTGGCAACCAAAATTAGCAGCAACAGCAGCAGCAGCAGGTAAACTGTCTATTGCTGAGCGCATGCAAACACAATTGAGTTTAAATCCCACCGAATGATGGCATTTGTATGGCGATAGTTGGTTGCTCTCGACGCGCGGATTTGCTCCATTGGAAAGTTGCACCGCCGACGGCTAGGGGATCGAGTTGCGCCAATTTGCGGCCCAGTTTAGAATGAAATACTTTTTGTGGAATCGTTACCGTTGCCGTCGTTGTTGCCGCCGCTGCCACTTGCGACTATGGATAGGGCTTTTTGAATGCAGAAGCACGGAGCGTCTTCCGGTGCCTCGATACAACGCATCGACACAATCGATCGATTGCGTCGCGTTAGCGTGACGAGCAAGCGACGCGCTGGTTCCACTCTGATTCCGCAACGATACGGCGACAAAGCAGGTGGATTCTTTGCGCCAGGTTAAGTCGATTGGCGACGGGTGTGGCAGCAGCAGCCAGTTTACCTGAACAATTGAACGTCAGATAAGGGCGACAGAGAGAGAGAGAGGGAGGAAATAGCCAAGCAAATGGTTGATTACCTGTCATTGTCATAGAGCTGAGAAATCTATCTGGCCGCCGGAGGTGGAGACACCACCGCCGGCGAAATTTTATTGCTTTGCAGTCTCTTGCTCCCGCGAGCTCTCGCTGTTCAAATTGGTCGAGTCCGCGACGAAATTCGGCCAGAGATTTGGAGTTGGATTTTAGTTTTAGTTTTAGTCTGACCAAGCCAATGACTTTAACTTTGACCTCTTCGCCACTGCAACCAGCCCTCCGGCTGACTGGCCATCCACCACACTGAACAGTGTTTCAATTTTGCACTAACCCAATGGACCTTTTCGGTGCAGCCCAAAAGCAACCGATTGGCTGCTGCTGCTGCTGCTCGTTCGCCACGCGAGCAACGGTGTTCGTGTTCAACGTGATTTATTGGTCAAAAACTGGACCACCGCCGACTTTGCGGCCGATCATTGTGTTTGCCATTGGCTTTGCCCGTCGTGTCTATACGTTTGTACGCTGTGTACCATTGTACTTTAGCCAAACTGACACACAGACCTGGTGTTTGAGTAAATGAGCAAACTAAGGAAGAAAGGAGAATTTGGAAGAGGAGGAGGAGGCGGCGCCGAAAGGCCAACTCAACGCCGGCGCTCCAAATGCCCTGCCACCCAAAAGCCGTGATTTATGCCCAATAGAACGCAATGGCCAGCTCCAACTTGTTTGCGGCTGCAAATATCGCTCCAATTTTTAGATGATAGGTGTGCGTCTCTATGAGTCTTTGAATCTGGGGCGCAATTTGCGCTTGCGTCACCAAAATTTGAGATACCCAAAATGCGGCGACCCGACTAGGCGGCACCACTTCACTCGCTAAACTTTGCTGCAACTAAATTTTGATCCGCCACGAGACAGCGTCCAAATCAATTATCGCCACTCGTGCTCTCGCTGCTCTTTATCGCCATTGACTTGACTTGCGGCCGGCGGTCGGTGGTCGGTGATTTGCTTGCTCACTCGCTCCTCCAACACGCCGGCACCTAACTAACCGTCATCCGCCGGAAGTTGGTGGTTGCAGTTCAGCGTAATGAAGCTTCCGACGCTGACGATGAGGTTGCCCGAAAGCCAAGGGCACGATGATTGAGGAGCGCGGCAAATGGAGCAAAGGGGAGAGCGGGCGATAAAAGTGGGCGAGCGGAAACGCCGATTGGTTTGTGTGCCCGCGGTGATGATGCTGATGCTTCCTCCATTCTAAACCGAGCTCTTTTTTCTCTCCCTCCGTCTCGCTTTGCCTTCAAGTTCCAAACGAGTTCACTCTTGAGCCTCCCAATCCGGCTAAAGCCGAATCTTTTGCTCCCCTTCTCTTTTCGCTCACTAGCTATACGCTCTCGTCACAAACACAAGCGGGCACCTAGCGCTGCAATTTTGCAAACTTTGAAGCGCCAGTGAGTTTGTGAAAAATTGCTCCATCTCATCGACGCCCAACTTTAGCGGCTCGTCGACGCCTCCGAGTTGAGCTTCCGTTTTGCTTGGCTTCATTCACTTGCCAGCTAGTTGGTCTCAGAAACTTTGGCTGGCTAGCTATCTAGTTGTCGTCGGTGGTTGGAAAAGTGATAATGGAGATGCTCGCTGTTTTTCTGCCTGGCCACTATTTATTTCACATCAGCAACACAAGTTCCGGCCAAATTCATTTGTAGCTCTCTCTTTTTCTGCCTCCTGATTTATTGGCCTCGCCTCTCGGTCGGCTCCTCTGCCGGATTTAGCAAGTGAGGCGTGGCTGGTTAGTTTGAGTGGGCGTGTCCGGAGTCGGACTTCGAGAGGGAGGGAGGGAATGGTCGATACGATCAACATAATCGTCGAGTAGTCGACGGCAGCAGCAGCAACCACGACGACGACGACGACCTTCCTGGATGAGTCGGGAGAGGAAAAATGTCGCACGCGCCGCGAGCGCACAAATTGGCCTCTCATTATCATGGTCGAGAGAGCGGTCGTCGTATCTTCGGTCTAGTGGAACAGCACAACAACTTGCTGCTCGAGTTGTTGCAGCGACACTTCCGATCGACGACAACGTGGGAGTTGGATGGTGAAAGAGAAAAACGACTGCTTATCTCTACTCTCCTCAAGAAGCTGAAGTGCTCGAGAGCAGAGTACCGCGCAACCAACTTCCGGCCGACAAAATCGCGTAGCGTCTTTGGTTGCCCATCGCGAGGCGGCTAAAAATACATCTTTCGCAAATGTAGAGACTCGAAGGTGCGAGTTTGAGAGCGAGAAAAATATGGTAACCCGCGTGGCAAAGAGCGAGCTAAGCGAAACGATGAAGTTAACTCAACTCAACTCAATTCAATGGTGGCGGTTATCTGGTTCCATCGATCGGTGACAACTAAGTCGTCGAAGTCCCCCTTTGGATTCGCTCGATAGTTTCGCCAAGTTAGTGGCGACGGCGACGGAGGCAGCAGTTAAGAATTCGATGGCAAGACAACGAGTGAGAGTTTTACTTTTGGAGCCAGAGCAGCCAACACAATGGACGCAACTCGCTGGTTGCGTCACCACGTCCTTGATCATTATTGTCTTGGTTATTATTTTTATTGCGCGCCAGTTGTGGTGGCGGCGGTGGCGATGGTCGCTGTCTCTTTTTCTCGCTTTTACTTTGGTGGTTGTGCTAGTTGTTGCCAATGACGTTGTTGCTCGGGCACAACTTGGCGCCTTTCCCGTTTCAGTAACTCGCAGATAGGCGCTCTCAATTGGCGAGCGTTGCGTTTCGGTCGAGGCCTGAACGCCAGTGCAAACCAGAAGACAAAAAAGAGGAGGAGAGCAACGGGAAAACGAATTGAGGGGGCGGCGAGTTTTTGCCCTCAGATAGCCGCTATCTCTTTTCCTCGATCTCTCAAGGCAGCAGCAAAGTTTGTCTTTTCTCGGCGCTTCCCCTTCGCGTGTTCATGTGTATGCTTTGCCACTCTAGTGACATGGCAAACGTCTTTGGCCGCAGTGGCCGGTGCCACTGTAGTCGCTAGATGCACTCCGGCGATTTGGTGGCCGCAAATCGCCGCCAGTGTCCGAGGAGCAAAGTTGTTGCTGCTTTCTCTTGCCCAGCTGCTGCCGGTCTGTCGTCTTTGGTGGTGGCGGGGGCTTTTCGGCTGGCGTGCGCCTAACGACTCATCGCACGGCGAGATGGCGATTGCATGATAATGGCCTAATGGCTAAATTTGGCCAACTCAAGTTTTTGTTTCCTCGGGCTCCCCAGTTCAACTAGAAGGACAATTGGAGGCGGCCGCATTTTTGTCGCTCAGCCTCCGCAATTGCTCTAGCTGCGACTGCAACTGTCGCTGCTCCCACTGCTGCTTTGGCTGCCACAACCACCGAGGGATGTACGAGTTTGTTTTTTCGCCGTCTCTCTCTCTCTTGTGCGCTTAGCGAGCAAAATACATCAATCGAAACAAAACAAAACAAAAAAGCATTCCCACTGACCACCAACACTGAACCACCGGCACAATAATACTGCCAAAGTTGAAGCCAAAGCCGAAGAAAAGCGACAAAGACGACGACCAACAATACGACGACAGCTAAGCGGTCGATTGAGTTGCCGCCGGCCAATAAATAAAAAAATAGCGGCCAACTTCAACTCGGGCGCTCACTTGCCTCGCCGTCTATTAGTTAGAGGAGAGGACGAAAAGAAGAAGGAGCTTTGAATAGAGATAGAAATAGAAAGCTGGACTTGAGATAATGGCAACTAGATGATTATCATGATGATTCCGGTAGACAACTTTCAGGCCGCCAAACAGGAAGTGGGTCGATCGGTGTCTGGTTCTCGTATTTTAGTTGGCTTTCTACTCGCGGCGTGAGATATGAGCTTGGATTCAAATTTGTGCTTCTACTTGTTTGCTAGTACCAGTCCAGTGGCGGCAAGAAAAATGATACCAATTTGGTGGCTTTGGAGGAGGAGAAAAACCCACTCTCTCAAGAAGGAAAAGTCGCTAGGTCCCGCCAGCCGGCGACTCAGTTTTTCGTGCGCCACCAGCGCGCCGACCAGTGGCCCAGCAATTGCACTAAGAGAAGCCGCTTGCTACTTGCAACAAACGAGCCAACTTTAGACTAAAGCGAGCCGAGAGTTGAAGCCAACAACTTGGAGCTCAAATGCAGGCCAAGCGTTTCGAGGAGGAAACAACAACGAGGGGCAGCTGAACTAAATTGAGTTCAATGGCGACGCTCGGCGGCAATTGCGTCATCATTTGGAGTTGCAAAGACCTAGCCAATTGTGTTTTGTATGCTGCTTCTATTAGCGAGAGCGTTTGTTACTACCGCAGTTACCATTACCACCACCACTGCTAGCGTCGCGGGGCAATGCGATGCAAAACAATCCAATCCAATACAATCCAATACAACGCGACGCTACGACGAAAAACACGGAACGTTAAACTTGCCGGTCGGGCGGGCGGGTGCTAGGTGCCTGGAGGCAAGTCTGCTAGACCAGCAACTAGCCGGCGGCACCTAGGGAGCGGCGGTGCTAGGTGCACTTTGTGTCGCATGTGGCGCAAACAAGTCGAGTGCCAGTCCCTCTTACTCTAACTCTAACTCTTACTCTTACTCTGACTCGCTCACTTTGGGGCTGGCTGTAGAAAGACCAGTTAGTTTCACTAACTGCCGCTGCTCTTTGTTTATTTATTTGTTTGCCATCACGAATCAATCGTGCAACGCCGCGTCGCCTACAAACAACTCGGCATTGAGGTTGCCTCAGTTGAGTTCAGTTGAGTTCAGCTGAGTGGAGTTTAGTTTAGTTTAGTTACTCATCGTTTCGCTGCCCGGTTTATTTTGAGGCGAAGAGTGCCAGTGAGAGGAAGAGAGAGAAAGAGAGAAACTTAATTCACTTGGCTCCGTTGTTGTCGCTAGATTTTGGCCAAACTAAACTGAAACTCAGCGACTTGTGGCGGCGGCAGTGGTAACGAGTAGAGCGTAGAAATTAATGATCATTTCGCCGACGCCTCGTGGTTGGCTTCATCATCATCGCAGCAGCAGCAGTAGCAGCAATGGCGAGATAGATACCGAGAGTCGAGCGGACGAGTTGCCGAGTCACCAAGAGCGAGAATATAACATACAATATGAAATTGTCGTCGCTCGGTGGCCCAGAGCAAAGTGACTGCATCACCATCATCATCATGATCGTCACAAGCCACTTGAAAACACAAAGGCCAATTAGCTGGCGGCTGGTTAGCTAGTTGGTCGAAATGGAAAAAGTCCCAAGGCACCGCCCCAATATAAACGAGCACCCGGGTTAGTGGCGAGTTAGTACCACTACCAGCGGCCAGTCGACCGGTTGCTCGACCCCTGCAATTGCGCCTCGAGAATTGAGTCGCTAGGTTGCCGGATGGAGGCGCCAGTCGGTCGATTGGCTGCTCGGCCAATGGGAGTTTTCTGGCCGAGCAACCGGAAATGGGATAGTTGCGAGGGCGAAGGAGAGAAAAGTAAAGTCTATAAATTACCAAGTTTGGGTTGAAGAAATTTGGAATGGCCAGTGGAAAGGCATTGCGTTGCTGCCCAAGCCACTGACTACGACGCAAACCATCGCAACTAAACTAACCGAACAAAGAGGAAGGCTAATGATGATGAATGAAAAATGGCCGCCGTCTTGTACTATGTTTCTAGTTGTGGGCTAGTCGCTGGCCGCTGACCACTTCGCCCCCAGTGAGAGCAAGCGAAGAGGCCGCTGCTCTTAGTTGGTCACCTTGGTACGCTTCAATTTGGTTCGCCTTGGTCGATTCGGTTCACATAACCAACCAAACGAGCGAGACACTAATGGGAACCTGTCGGTCTGCTGTATGAGTTTTTTGCGCGCAACATAAGGTGAGTCGGTCGGTGGTTGTCGTTGTTGCTGGTCCTACGACTTGTAGGGCTACCAGCGACACGAAGGTGATATGGTAATAGTGCATGTCTTTCGTGGCACAACATTACCTCTGCCGCCGCCGCCGAAAAAGCCACAAACTAAACCGACGACAACACAACACGAGAACATTAAGTGACGCGATCCACAGCTAACCGCTGGCAGGTGGTTGCTCGGATTGAATCGCAGGTTGGCGAGCGAGCTCGTGTTGCTTGTCACTTCTAAGGCGGCCACTCAATCGCGCAACGGAACATCGGGGACCAGCCAACTTGAGGGGAGCGGGATGCGTGGAGAAAAGAATGTCCCGATTTTGGCCTGATTCTCTATGTACGAGAAAAGAGAAAGAGAGAGAGGGACAAAAAATAAAACGTATCAAAGGGAGATAAACTTGGTCGGCCGCAATGATTGATGAAGGAGGAAAAGGCGAGCGGGCCGGCGACTAGGGCACAGGGGGCGTCAAGTTTGCACTGGCTCTAGTCCACTTTGCCGGTTTGTCCGCATGTTTGACTTTTGCGCTTCGGTCCCGATCTTATATACATATACATATACTTGTGTGTGTGTATAGTCGCGAGCAGAAGCAATGGAAGCCCAGTCATGGCAAACTCTCGCGCTTCAAATGTTAGAGCGTAACGTATAATGTACAATAAGATGACACTTCAATTAAGTGCACGTTAACTTGCATTTGTGTTGCTCACTTTTGCTCTCGCTTCCGCAAATAGCATGTGAATTACGCTCTCTCTTTCTCGCTACTGAGGGGAGCGGCTTACTTGTAGGACGTAACGACGACGACGACAACGAAAACAACAAAGCCGCCAGTCGAATGGAAACGCGCGCCTCTCTTGGATCTAGTTGCAGTTGTCGTGGTTGTGGTGGCTTTTTTGCTCCCGCTTCTCGCGCGATGGGCAACAAAAAACCAACATTCACTTGGTCGCCGGCCGCGGAACAAGACGAAACTATTATGTAACATTTTGGCCAGACTACCACATGCATAGTTGCATAATTCTCTTCCTCTTTTCGCCTCGCACTGAGTGAAGCTAGGCAAAGGAAGTTGGTCGCACACAAGAAAGAACCGGAGGATAAGAAGCGAGACAACAAGTTGAGTTCATTTTTCATTTTCATTTTAGCAACTTTTCTCTCATCTCCTCTCCTTTCCTTCTATACAAAATCAACTAGCGCTCCAACGGAACGCTTCTGCTACACAAGTACAAGCGACCACGGGACTTGAAGGCGACCAATCAAAAGAGCGAGCGAGAGGCAAAACCAACATTTGCCACGCCACTTCCGGTCCGTTTCTGTTTCCACTGTCGCCACTGAAGACTAGTCTCTCCTCCGCCGCTGATAGATAGATAGATAACTTCCTCGAGCGAAAGTAAATGCCACATCGTCTATCATCGTCATCATCATTACCAACATCATGATCATGCTGCCTCCTAAACCGAACCGAGCCGAACGCAACTAAACAAAACTCTGAAGCTCGTCCTCTTGGAGCAGCTCGAGCTAGTGACGAGAGTGAGCCAGCTATTCAAGGCAAAAGTAGTGGGCGCGCGCCAGGGACGAGCCAACAACCAAGACAACAACAGACAAGACAAACGAGCTGCCGTGTACTTTTCTCTTCCCATTGGCCCACCTCTTTCTGGCGCACGTCTGTCTGTCAGCCCGCTAGCCTGTCTGTCGATGATAATCGCATTAGTTTTCTTTAAAATGAAAACACGACTTTTCCCCTTCTCTCTCCCCACGAGATTGTATCCCTGCCTCGAGAGTGAGAGTGAGAGTAGAGGTAAGAGTGAGAGGAAATAGGAGAGAAGTTGAAAGGCGCGGTGCTCCTCTTGCATCTTACTGTCTCGTGTCGTTTCCAGTGATCGCAACTTTTCCAACTTTGATCCTAGTGATTTACCGTCTAGGAGAGAAACTTTCGGTGCTATCAAGAACCAGGAAAGAGAATGGGACAAAAACACGAAGACATTTACAGTTTCCTCTAGCTCAGTTAAACTCAATTGGAAATTTCCTATCACCTTGGCACAGACTCGACCATCAATCCTGAGCGCCAGTATAAAAGCTAGAGTACCACACATACATTGGACTGAAGCCAGTGGAGCTCCTGACTGATTACTCGGATCGACTGATGAAACTCACACTCAAACTCAAATGCGAATAAGAAAAGTTAGAGTGAGAATGTGAATCGAACTGGAGGAGAAGCGCAATTAGTGTTCATTTTCCGTTGCCTCACTGCAGCCGCGGCCGCCGATGCAACGAATGCAAGCAAGCAACCACAAAGGACGTGCCTTGCATGTGAGAGTGGGCGCAAGGTGGATGTGCTCCGCGTGCGTCTCCCCTAGTAGAGGGGGCAGCCGTTGGTCCACCACGGATCGCTGGAGGCTCGAAACGTAGCGTTGCATTGGGTTTCGAAGTGAGGGGACACCAAAGTACGCGAGGAATCGGGCAAGAGCCGCGTCGGGGCAAGCGAGCGAGAAAATGAGAAAGGAAAGAGAGAGAGAGAGAAAACGCGTCGCGCCCACGATGATGATTATGATTGTACCCCGTGCGGCTATTATTATGATCTTCCCTTTTTCAGGTGCTCGCCTCGCCGTTGACTCGATCCAAAAGTCGAGGACCGGAAGTGCTGCAAACGGGGAGACTCCACCCACTCGCTTGTCGGCCACCCGTTCGGTTGGCTTGTTTCGCTCCAACACCGACAACTACACCGCCGCTAGCTGCTGAGAGCCGGAAGCTGGAGCGACTCCAAAGGGGAGAGCGGCGGGTTGGATGAAATTGATGCCCCGAGAAGATTTAGTGTTGGCTTGGCGCTCCATTGTGAGCAAGGCTTTCCATTGAGAACTCGCCTACGCCTATTGCCGACTACGGAACCACGGAGCAGAGGAGGCGGCTTCCAAAGAAAAGTGGGGCACCACCAGTGGAAGCGGCAATAGCAGCAGCGACACACAAGAGATGAGGCGAAAAAGTCGTTGGCTTCCGAGTCGATTTTTTGCGCCCGCTTGTCACTAGAGACCAGTCGCCGGATGATCCGACTTGCGAGCGCTGTGGCCGCTGCTCTTGGTGGAAGAAATCGAAAAGCTTCGGCTCCGAGCAAAAGCAACCAGCGACAGCCGAACTCATCGATGCGGCGCTAATGAATGTCGCGGCCGAAACTATCGCTTTCGCTTCACCATTCTTCCCTCCAACTCTCACTTGCTGGCTGTCGGCGTTTCCTCGTTTCCTCGTGTCCTCGCGAGCACGCGGCCAACTTGCCGGCGCCAACCACCGACTACACGCCGGATTTGCCCACAACGCACAACAGACCCGCTAGACGGCCGGCTCATTCAAATTTGCCCGTCCGATGGTGTGGCGCCGCAAGTGCCGTGCATTATCCTCGCCACAGCCGCCACCGTCGTCGCCTAAAGCACCGGCATCGAGGGAATCGCCTTACTTCCAATTGAACAAAACAAAACGGAAGCACCAAGTTCCAGCCGTTTCGCCGTTCAGCAACTAGCCAACCGAACGGCAACATTCGGCTCAATTGGTGACACTATCTGCTTGCTCTAGTCGGTGATAATGATCCTCGCTGCTAGATACCGACAGAGCATTGTAATTTTCCCATTGCTTCCAATGGCGCTTAAAATCAGTTCAAGTTTGCCTTTTGTGCGCGAGCTTAAGAGCAACTCTAGTGAGCAACTCAATGTAGTTGCATCTGAACTTGCAAACTATACCCATCGGCCGGACCAAAATGGAAGCGGGAGTGTGGGAGCCTATGAATATCGGGGAGATAGCAGGTCAGATTGAACTCAAGCCCATACTTCTTTACTTCCGGTCTGGCGTCTAACTCTTTGGTGTTTTACGCCAAATGTTCATGAGCGCCAAGTTTCATGAGTAATCTGCACTTTTCGGCCTCCAGTTTGCCAGTCGTCTTCGTCTTTGGCGTCGTCGTTTGCCTTTGGCTCATTTGCACGTCATTTGCGCACAATAATAAGCGTGATAGTAAATAGGTCCATTCATCAAACAAGTGCAAGCGCAAGCCACTAATGCGAGCGGACGGCGTAGTGTGCAAGAATCGGGGCACATAGCGACCTGCGTTGCGTTACGTTGCTCTCTCTCTCTCTCACTTACGGCGCTATGCTCCCCTTAGTCTGAATGGAATATATGGGACTCCACACTGCGCATGCGCTGAATGGCTAACTCAAAGCCGATCGGAGTATGTGAGGCAAATGAAGAGGGGAGGGTAGCAAACAGGGAAGTCGCAACGGGATTCTTCCTGGAGGCAAATTTTCAAGAGCAACTTTGCCGACCCCTCCAAATTTTGGCAACCCCCATGCGTGACTGACTTCCGCATCTAGTTTTTATCTGGTTCAACGCGCGGTCGTTAGGCGGCGCCACTAGGTCCGATCGAAGGAAAGAAAACACAACAAACCTTGTATTCAGGTGAATACAAACAGGTGATCCTCCTCCTATCAGCTAGGGATACTTCTTGAAGTTCTCATTCACTTCTTTTTTACTTACCCCAAATGTGCGCGTACGTGGTGCTCGATTTCCTCGATGCGATCGCAGTTCCTGGTGCATCCTGGCCACATGCAGCTGAATACGGTGCACGTCTTTTTGTTGATTTGGGGAAGAGAAATGGTTAGTTATAGTTGCTAGTGGCATTTTCAGCTATCATTGCAGTTATTGCTTCATCCTAGCAAACGAACGCTCGCTTCCTGCTTCCTGAATGAATGAAAATTATGCAAAAAAGAGATGCTAAATTTAGCATCCAGTGAATGGAGCCACTGGTTTGTTTTTTTTGGCGTTCATTTCGAACTTCGAACCAAAACTCAAACTCAGCAAAGACAAACACGACACTCAAATTACTCACTTTGCTTCCGCCACTTTGTTGGCTAATGAACCACTTCCGGTTTATAGCTTGCCAATAACTTTCAGATCAACATCCATTCTGCCGCTCCCTCCTAGCACTCTAACTCTCAACACTGTGCGCCATGGAGCCGAGACTCATGGTGTCCATTGTGTGCGTGTATGAAGGTTTCATTGCACACTCTTAGCTCGGACTCCGTGGGGATTTCCAAAGTGAAAGCAGCGTCCTTTCTCATAAACAAAGCCACTCTTTTGCCCCGCAACAAAAGCCAAGATTCAACTGCCCAGCCGAGAGGCGAGCGTGGCGTGTAATCGGGCGTAAGCGGCGCCCAATGAAACGCGCGTCTAGTTTTATAGCCGCCAACTCGTGCTTGCTTGGTAGAAAAAGCTGGCTTGCGCTAGCATTGAGCTCGGTGAAGTGGCAGCCGACTTGACTGACTAGGTAGCTAGCTTGCTGTATGGTTGAGATCCGGTTTCTTGATGCTCTGGACTCGAAAGAACACATTTGGTAGAGGATCGTTTACACTTGGCCAAGCACATTGGGTATTTTCAAGCTCCTTCTCCGGGAATTGTGGCGTCATCAGTGGCGCTCTCAAGGCGGGTGTACAACAAGCAACGCAACAATCGACTCGAATCCCCATAGACATGCCTCGCAACTCGTAAAACACTTGCTTAGTTCCATTCAATTCCATATACGCAGCAACCAATGGGAGTTTTGCTGCGACGAGAAAGCATCGAGGCTCAAGACGAGACCTACAACATCAGAAACAATGACAACAAAGCAGACTCTTCGAGTGATACTCAAAGGCCAGTGGACGAGCGAGCGGATGAGTGAGCAGTAACCGCATTGGCAACGGCAACGATAACCAACTAACTAACTCAAAATTGGACGCCCCAAGCGGAAGCAAATTAATGATCATCACACGCGCGCATCGCACGCTCGTCGATTCGTGTGCCAATACAAGCTCGGGTTGCTGGTGGGCTCTGTTGCTTTGCTTGGTTAGTCCGCCAACTTGCGACGTATCAACACACACTCATCCTCCTACTCTAGCTCTAATCCACATCCAGCAACACACTCTCCAATAAAGTCGACGAGGCCGCAGACACTTTGCAATCAAGAGCCATGCAAATTATGCCACAAGCCAGCGACTCGATCACTTAGTTGCTCGTGGGTTTCCGCTACCATCGGCGCCAATGATTTGATCCCGTTGGATCGATAATGGCGACGACGACGGCGGCTCGTTGGTGCCCACCAGTCAGTCATTGCTATCGTCGCTCTCCCTTTCTGTGTTTTCGCGCAAATTAGCGACTCACTGATCCAACTTTGCTCCTCTCCTTGAATTGAAACTCGGAAGCAGTGAGCTGAAATCAGCAAGTTGCTAACAGAAGCAATGACGACAACAACCACGAGAGCGTTGTGATGAGTCAGCCACCGGAAGTGCGACGCTCGCTCTCCTCGTTGGCTCATTGGATTCTGTCGTCAAATTGTATGCAAGTCAAGGCGAAACTTTGCAGTTCGCTCGACCGTTTGCTCGCCTCGATCTGCATATGAGATGATGGGAGTTGAGTGGCGTGCGTCTCGTGATCAGCAACCAAGTTTCTAGAGTGGCGACCTGTTGTCGCCCTGCAGCTTGTAGTGACCCGAGCGCCAGGTGGCGCCTGGTTGTCTGTGTGTTGTATGTAAATGGAATGGGTTTGCACAAACTCACGCTGTGAGGGGCGAAAGCAGTTGCTTTCCTTTATTTCGCGCCAATAGTAGGCCACAGAGTGGGGGCCAAAGCAGAGTAAAGTTGAGCCGATAGAAGGGAAAACCTGAAATGTAAGCGCATTCATTAATTTAGATCACAATGAGCGACAAGACAGCGGCGAGACGGAGAAGGCGGCCTATCAAACCAGTTGTCGCTAGGCGCCGTCTCGTTGTCTAGCGGATCGGCGCCCCACACTTTCTATCGCCGCTTCTGCTGCCTCTCTCTCGTCTCGTCTCGTCTCATCTCATCTCGTCTCGTCCCGTCTCTCCCTCTCTCTTTCTCTAGATCTCCGCGTCTCAGATTGCATGCATCAAGACGGGACGTTTGAGGTCGCAAGTCGCGAGTTTCGAGGAAGAAATCAGGGGCTGCGGCGCTTGCATTGCTACTTTTCTTGCTAGCGCCGGGCCACCGGCTGCCTGGTTAAAGCCGCCAACCACACGACAGCTGCAGCTTGTCTAGCAACATGATTGGAGGGGCACCGAGTTGTGAGCGAGAGTGCATCTCAAGTTGCCGCCTGCGCCTCTGGTGTTGGTTGTGGCATCACCTCGTCCGATCGAAAGTCAGCCAGACATGTTGACTTTTCAAAGAAATTGAATGAGACCTGCGAGTGAGCGCGAGTGGAAAAGAAAGAAAGAAAGAGATTCCCATCTGATTTTGATTCTGATTCTGATTCAAGTGCCCCGAAGGTTGGAGTTGGATCAGAACAAGTGCCGCTGGCCCCACTGTCTGGCTTAAATTCTGGCATCAGCTTCAGGAGTGGCGGGCCAAAACTCACCAGGCGACCCTATGTACCCACCCGATCGTTTTGTGCTAGTGATATTGGTAGTTGTCGTGCTCGTAGGCCACAGAGATCGGGGGTCAAAAATATACAAGACAGCAGAAACACAAGGGCTGCGCTCTGGTCACAACTCGTGCTGACAGTCGGCCTCCACATACACTTGGTGGCGAGCGCAAGTTATCTGAACTCTTGCCGGCGGAGCCACTCCAACTTGCATTGGCTCGGCGCAGGTGCCTAGCGACTAGCTTGTCACTCACAAGGTAAGCGCTTGCTGCAGGTAAGCTTGTCAAGAAGATAAGCAAATATCCGAGGAGCACCTAGCCAAACGAACGCCTTGTTGGGTTGTTGGATGCACAAGAGGCAAAGAAAAAGTGAACCCGAGTAGCTGGAGCACGGAGATGGATCCACTCGAGAGTAATGATGCGGCGGCCTGCGGGAGATCGATTATGTGGCGGCAAACTCATATTCAAACTAAGTGGCTCGGTCGCCAGGTGAGCGCCCTATCTTAATGACAACGATTATAGCGGGTGATTATGAGGTACTCGCGGCATTGGCGGCGTTGTCGGCGTTTTTAGTGGTGGTGGTAGTGGGAGTCGGAGTAGGAGTAGGAGTAAGAGTATGAGTTTTTTGCTCAAGTCGCCGTTGTGATTGTCGACGTCGTCGTTGGCTTCTCTTCGATAGGTAAAATTTTGCGCTCGCGTGTTGGCAACGCGAGCATCTGCCTGGCGCCACGGGCGGCCAAGCGGCAGCGAGCATGTTGAACCGTACCGGCAAAGGGGAGCGGAGAAGGCGGAACCCCAAGAGGTAGAGAGTGGCCAGCGAACCTGAGATAAGAGCAACAGCAACAGCAACTCGGAAAATCATCAACTCGAGAGGGAGTTTCTGCCGTGAGAAGGGAGCGAGATTGCGTTAGAGAGGAGGTTGCTAGCACGCGTCTATTGGGAGTCGTTTTTGGCAAGCGAGCGAGAGAGTGAGTTGGTTTCTCGCGTGAACAATGCAATAGGAGCGCTTGGCTATCAAATCGGACCCGAGGCGCGGAGAGCCAACTCTTCTTTGCTCCAACTTTAGCTCCAGCTCAAAGTCGGTTTTGGGTTTCAGTGGATCGATTTGGCAGCAAAAGTTGCAATTGCTCTCAAAAGGCTTCTGCATCGGAGGGTACAAGAATCAGATGCGAACCGATCGCCTTTCAGATTTTTCGGTCCATCGATCGAGCGGACGATCGAAGAAGTGCCACATAAGAATACAGGCGGCCACCTGAGCGGTGGACGCGGCAAAAAGGGAAAGATTTTCGTATATTCAGTAGAATATCTGAAATTGCCAAGAGAGCAACAGATTCAAGCCGGCTAATGGGCGCACTACTCAATTTTTGGCCAACTTACGCGCCATGATTCATCTTCCGCGCTAGAGTGGTTTCTCGAAAAGCCCTCACTCACACTGTGACACACTGAGCGAGAGTTGTAGCGACCCTATGCGCCGTGGCAATTCCACGCAAAAGTTGAAGCTCTGTTCGACTGTTTTGCACAGACAGTTGAAATTGAATGGCAACTGGGATTCTCCTCTCGCCTGCTCTGCCCTGCAACCACAAGGCCGACAAATGAACATACAACAGCAGCAATAGAATTAGAAATAGCAACAACGACTAGCGAGGCAGCGGCACGGAATGTCCATTTGGATCGGCGACGTCCATTTGCCACCATGTAGAATTGCATTTGAGCAACGATAGCAAAACGATGGCACGACAAGAGCGCCCAGTTGGTTGCCGTTGTTTGTGGACGCGCAATAAACACACACATAGACACTACCAAGCAAGCGAGCAAACAAATCAAGTCATCCATTAGATGCGCCAATTTGCGTGTTTCCTCCACTCGCTTGCCTAACAATCTCTCTGCTCCCCTCCTCTTTGCACAAGTTTGTTTGGCAAGCTAGCTTGCCGAACGATCTTTCAAGAGAGCGAGAGAAGGGGCTTAGCCATCTCTGTTGCTAGTACCGTTTCTATTGCCGCCGCGGCGTTGCGGCTCAGCGAGAGATGGGCAGCGAGTTGGGCGGATAGTCGTGGCTCAGCTTCACTTTGCGGGCCCCAAACATAAAGCCGGCTGACTGGCAACAATCCGTGCGAGTTGCCATTGAGAGTTCCAATGGTCGTTTCTGCCTCTTGCCCTCTCTTTCTACTCTCGTTGCCAGTTGGCCTCCATTTCGATTCTACAGCGTAGATGTAGCTTTAGTTGTACCTCCGCTGCCATCGTCGTCGTCGTGGTTGCTGACAACTTAATTTGGTCGAATGGACACGGCGACCGGCGACATGCATACATGCGACTCGCCGCTTGGCCAGTGAGCCAGTGAGTCGACTTGCCCATCTACGTTTGTTTCCACGTCGAACTACCACCACTGCCGCCGCTACTTCGATCAAAGTGACTTTGCGGTCGACGTTGCCGGTGTCTCAAATGAAGTTGCATTTTGAGTTTGGGTTACAGTTGGATTGGAAGTCGCATTGAAAGTCAGAGGGGATGAGAGCGGCAAATTGAAGTTGCAACAAAGTGTACCGCTTCGACAAGCCCGTTGCCCAATTTCTTCACACGCTCAGGACGACCAACAGACAGGGCGACAATGTGACTAACACATCTACTCTTTCCTCTCTCTTCTTCGTTTGCCAACGAGCCGTCGAGTCAACCGGCCAACTAGAGGGCAATACGGCGCAGACGACAGCGACGACCACGACAACTAGAGTAGACTAGCTGCCGGGATGACATCATATTCAGCTCCGTGCATGAGGAAAGAGAAAGGCAGCTCGCCATCATGATGTTCGGTTTACCCTTGAGCTTGGCAAACGAGTGTCGCGTTACGCTGATCACGAGACTCAAAGACTAAGTGGTAAAATGAGAGAGAGAGAGAGAGAGAGAGAAGGTAAAAAGTTATGCAATCGACATTCCGTCTGCATGGCCAGGTGTCTCGCGGATTCCAAATGAACGGACAATCGACTTGCTTGAAGTCTTACTAAAACTTCCACTGCCGCCGCCAAGTTCTCTTAACTCCTCTGTCTAATATACTCTCCACAACCTCGCGGCGCTTAATGAGTTGAAAAACTTGGGCGGTGGCGCCGCCACTGAGCAAGTTAAAGGGTAACTCCCTCTCGCTCGCACGTCTACCTACAATTAGTCTAGCTGGCAGGTGAGGAGCATCGAGTCGCGCTCAGTTGTAAGCGTAAAAGCTTACGCTAACTTATCTGCTCTTGCGCCTCTCTTTTGAGGCCCGGCGTAGAGCAAAAGCTACAACAAAAACAACAGTAACAGTAACGACAACAGCGACATTGTTGCCTACACAAAAGTGTGTCAAGTTCAAGTTTGCAGCCGCAAGCAAGTGACTGGTGTAATTTGGATGGATGTCGGCAAACGGCGGCTTCGCTCTCAGTGCCAAAAGCGTTTAGTTGCCAAGTTTGCTAGCAAATCGTGGTGGGCAAATGCGCGAGTGTCGCCATGGGAACACTCCGAGCTCCTAGCACCGAATTACAGAGAGCGTTGAGCTTGGCAAAGTTGGCTTAAGAGCTGGGGTGCGATGGTAATGGGAACAGTGGAACAATTTTAACAGGTGGCGCCAGCTCACCCGCTCAGCGGGACTCAGCAAACGGCTGCTCCAATCGCCATCCATTGACTACATCAACATGGAAACACACAACAATGGGTTGGTCGCGTCCAATTGTTGAGAGAGTTTAGCCGACTGTCGCATCCTCACACAGTTGGCCTCAGAGTGGCAAGCGCATCTACACGCGGCACCTCAACAATAAGCCAGTCGCGCTGATTGGCGGCCGCCGATCGAGTTTAAGTGAAGTGAGTGCCAGCGAGCGAGGCGTCACCTTATTTTGGCCGACTCGTTGTGCACTGAAATTAAATTGGAGGCGAACGAGAGGAGCGAGCGGCGGAGTTGGCGAGCCAAACCGGAAGCAGCTCTTCTCTCGGATTCGGATGGGCGAGCGAGCGGGAGAGTGAAACCAACGAAACCAAACCGACGCAGAAAGACGAGCAAAGGACGACGCTGACTACGACAACGACGACAACGAGCAAAGAGGCAAGAGGAGAAAGACGAGAGACTAATTGCCTGTCAAGTGCCACTGTCACGCTCAATAATGTTGACCATTCACAAATACTCTCACTGCTTGAGTTTGCTAGCAACTTGGCTTGGCCGACAAACAGCGGCGATGGCAAATAGAATGGTGGCTACACGCGCAGCTCGTGTGCCGCTAGTCGACTCAACTAGATCAAACTCAACTGGACTGGACTCAACTTAACTTAACTCAACTCAACTCAACTCAACTCAACTCAACTCAACTCAACTCAACTCAACTCAACTCAACTCAACTCAACTCAACTCAACTCAACTCAACTCAACTCAACTCAACTCAACTCAACTCAACCCAACTCAACCCAACGAGTCAGCCAGTCAGCCGACAACGACAAGGACCACCACGATGGCGACCAATATAACAGCGCGAAGCTTGGATTGGGCACGTCAACAACTCAACGGTCATTGCAAGCGCCACTAATACTTCCAGCGGAAATGGAAATTGAAATGGGAATGGAAATGGAAATGGAAATGGAAATGGAAATGGAAATTGAAATGGAAATGGAAGTGGAGGCCACCGCTCAAAGCTCGCCTGTCCCCTTGGCTCGGTTGTCCACCAACCGAACTGCTGTCCTTCTCGTTGCTTGTCGCCAGTCACTAAACTTGGCTTACGTCGTTCAAGAGTACGACGCACTAATAGCACATCTCTTGGCTGACCGATGACTACCAGCTACTAGTCAATGGTCAGCTCAGAGCCAGCAACCAGCTCACGGCTTCATTAGACGCTCGCAGAGGCCTCGACCGCTTCCGGTTGCGCCACAAGTGGCCGCGCCAGCGACCACTTGTTCGCTGGCGCGCTCGCTGGTCAGAGTCACAGTCGTCTTCGTGGCCTCGTTTCAGCCAACTAAGCGTCAGGTGACTTTGATGTGGTCGTCTGGTTGGCGAACCGGATTACGTAACTCGAGAGAGAGAGAGAGAGAGAGAGAGAGAGGCACGCGAACCATTGCGAGTGTGTTCCGCGCGCGTGATTTATATATTGATGATGCAAATCTCATCATTTCAGTCGCCGACTTGAACTTCAACTTCACCTTCGGATTCGCATTCGCATTCAAGTTGGCATTTGCACGCTACTTCCGTCGCTCACTTGCTGGCTGCTCTTGATCAGTATGCAACCATAGGCAAATTGAACGGCCAAATCCCATTAGCCTTTGTCCACCTTGCTCGTATGTTCACTTCATTTAAGCTCATTTTGTCGTCTCCAACAAGATCTAGTTGAATTGGACGAAAGTCCCACTGATTTTTTCCCATTTGCCACCCTAATGGACTAATGAGCTAGCAAAGTTGCAGAGTTGCAAGTACCTAGTGAGACTGAGACTACGACCGAGGGGAACTCGAGCAACTTGATAGGAAAAGGCGAGCGAGCGAGAGGAATCTTTTATTTTGCCTCCCATCTGCTCCACGTTCTCGCCTCTCTGACTCTCTTCATTTTCTCCACATCCAAAAATCGACCGAACGCTAATACCAAATTGCCGGCCACTCAAACTTGAAACCCAGAATGAGAAAATACAAATCGAAATGAGAAATCTGAGCATGGAGTCGAAACTGAAAAGCTAGCATTAAACTCGGAGTCTCGTCTCCAATTTGGATATCGTAGAAAACCCGTGAGTCGCCCGAAATGCTCGTTGCTGTTGTCGTGTGTCCAGTTGGGCTAGTCAGTCGGTCGGTCAGCTGGGTGCTGTTCGTGTTTTTGTCCATTGCAATTACACGGCAACAAACACGACTTTGGCTGGCCGCCGCTGCTGCTACTGCTGCCGACTTAAAAGCTACCAGAAGCGCGCGTGCAATATGATAAACTGTCACAAGTTATTAATGTCAGCGCTGCCTTAGTGCTTTCGCTCAGAATTGAATGGAGAGGATAGGAAAAGGGAATGAAACGAATCGAATCGAATTGAACGGCGGCCCGTCAATTCGGAGCTCGAAGCTGGCAAAAGCGCAGTAACGTTCGGTAGCGAGGAAGGCGAAATGCGAGAGACGCGCGCCCATCAAACCGCAAGAGGAGAGCCTTTGCGTCGGTTGCACTTTAGTCTCTGGTTGTCCATTTGAGTCTCAAACATATAAGACATGGGACTCCAACTGAAAGCCTCAAACTTATAACATGGAAACTTTGGGTCTCTTCTCGTCTCCACGTGTAAACTTCAATATTTGTCAATCGCATCGGCAAACGCCCGCCTCCAACTCTAACGCTGCTCTCATTTTCAGTCGCTGCTTTTCGCCTCGCATTGCCACGCCCTCCTGCCAGTCGTCCAGTCCAGCGGAGTTTGGCCAGCAAACTAAGTGGTGGACTCGCGGTTGGCCGGACTGGCAGTAATTCGATGTGGCCAAAGCAAAGCGAGGGCCAAAATCAGTCCGCTTATCTTGTAGCCTTGCGTAATGGGAGGACGAGTCACAGTTGCAGTTGCCGTTCACTTTCCACGATGGTCGCATAGAGGAGGCTTCGGTCGAGCAAAATCAGCTTACAACGCGCGTCGCCAGCGCCACTTCCGCATCTCTCACACACTGAAAGCTTTAGTCGAGTCGCCAGTTTTAGTTGAAAGGTGACCGGTTACTGCAACTAATAGTAGTGCTAGCAAGCGAGTCGTTGGGCGCGTGTAGCGGCCCAAATTGGATTAGATCTAAAGCGACAAGAGTCGCACACTTTTGCCACTGGACCTTTGCTCCCTCGCTAGTTTCCTCTTTCTCTCAACTGCTGGCTCGGCTGTGGATCATTTTTTGGCCACCTAGCTCTTACCTGCCATTAGTCGGCTGCGCTTCTATTGCTAGCTTAGCTGATTTGGCCACCGGAAGCTTAGTCGGCAACTCGGATAGCGGCAGAGAAAGAGAGAGAGGGGGGACGGATCGCGATCATGTGAGTTAATCAGATTCAAAGCTTGCCACTAGCTATGCAAATGATCGGCAGCCAGCTAGTGGCTGCCGAACCAAACAGAAACGATCCGAGCCAGCAAATCCATTTCAGTCGCAGGTGGCGCAAAATTGGGAGCCGGGATGCAGTCTACATTGTAACTTTGTCGCAGTGTCAGCCTAGCGACTTTATTGGCTCTTGGCTAATCCGTTATTTCGCCGGAAGTGCGCGTTGAGTTTTAGCTCCACTGACCAACAGACAAGCTAATGGGACGGCCGCTGGAGAGTATTGACCACTGTGGCCACTGCGACCGCTGCGGCCACTAACAACAAGGTGGCAGCATAATGAGTCCGACGACGACTTAATTAGGTCTCTTTCTGTTAGGCAGGCTAGTGGAAGTTGATATTTGATCGAGGGATGCGAGCCGCCAGGTGGCGTTGCCGAGTCGCCAACCTCTCGACCCCGCGATCCCCGAAGCTATTCGAGTGTAATGCTCAATTTGGGGCGCAGTATCGTGTTGCATTCTGTACGCTAACCAGCCGGCAGTTGCGAGTAAATGAGCAACCGTCTGGCGATCGCAAAGCTAGCGGGCTAATTAACCGGCTAAAGCGCCAGTGTGAAAAGAGTACTGGGGCCTCCAATTAGGACGCCAGCCAGCCTGTCAGTCAGCCAGCCAGCAAGCTACTCATTGATCACAAAATGGGCGTGGCGTGGTGGCGGCAGTGTCGAGCGTCCAGACAGAGTGGAGCCCAAGCGGCGGTCTTGTTCGAGCGAAACTGTAGCCCTTTTCTCCGCGCCAGAGACAAGCGGAGTAACGACAAGAGTGCAAGCGAGTTGTTTGGCTAGCTAGCTGGCGAGCTTGACAAGATTCTCACTTGCAACGACGGCGCACTGCGGCGACAACCGAGGCATCGGTATAGATTTCCCGAAGCCTCTCGAGTCGAAAGCTTTGTGAAATGAGAGGAGGAAAGAGGAAGAAGCCGGTTGCTGGGTTGGTTGCCAGCGTTAAAGTTGCATTATCTTGCCACAGAGGCTTTCGACCGCCATCAAGACTTTTTACACAGAGTAGCGTGCGCGCCAAGCGCCGGCCTCACTGTGCACAGCGAGTCTGCCAAGATCACAGCTTGCTAGCTACTTTTCACCCGCAACTGCTACTGCTGCTGCCGCTGACGTCCGATTCAAGGTCGAGCCGCTAAGTGTTTGTTTGTGATGGTAAGACTTTGGGCTAGCGGTAGCGGTAGAGTTGCGCGCGAGTTTTAGTGGCGGCTCAAGCACGCGACTCGTTGTCGCTCGCCTCAATCTTAGTTGGCGTTACTTTTCTTTGGCCACTACAGCAAAAGCGAAACCAATAGGATAGCGATGGCGGCAATAGCGGCAACAGCGAGAGCAATTGGCAAGTAAAACAACAATGCAATTTGTTAGCTTGCCACCTAATAGTGGTAGTGGTGACTGACTAGCCGGCTACCAGTCACAAGCTCAACGCTCTGTGGCGCAGTTTTGAAATGGCAAAAGAGAGAGAGAGCGACGCAGCAGCTCCAGGTGCCACACTTGCCACTTGCGGCCTCTCATTCTACCTGGTGGCATTCGTTGCTGTTCACTTCAATTTACATTACAGTTCTTTTCGCTGTCTCTTTTCTGTCGCTATTCTCGGTGCTGTTCACTTACTCGGCATTGCTCGTGCGAGCGAGAGAAGCTGACAGCAGCAATCGCAGCGCGAGCAAAACTTGAATTCCTTCGCCAGCTCGTGCCGCTACCAATACTGCCGCCCTTAGCTTGCCGAGAAGGCACTTGCTAATAGGAAGGCGCGCACCTGTTGACTCACTTTTGGCAAGCTAGCTTGCCAGCAGCGCCTAACAGTTTGTTTCGCTTCTAACGAGCGAATGCGTTTGCCGCTCAACCACACACACACACAGAGAGAGAGAGAGAGAGAGAGAGAGAGAGAGAGAGAGAGAGAGAGAGAGAGAGAGACGACGACGTACGTCGTACGTAGTACGGTACGGTACGGGTACGGGTACGGTACGGTACGGTAACGGTAACGGTACGGTAACGGTAACGGTA